>JAFIRS010004598.1:0-81124 GCA_018342105.1 Gonioctena quinquepunctata
AATTTTTTTTTCTAATTTTAATTTTTCAGTTTGTTTTCTATAAAAGCATGTTTTTAGTTTTTAAACAATTTCTACTTTAGTTTGGTTTATTTATAAAGCGCGTTTTTTTTAAACTTTATTTTTATTATTTTTTTACAAATCAAAAAATCGAATAATCTTATCAAATCAGTGTATTGTCATCGGTCCTCGATAAATCTACAAAGTTTGAATGAAATCTGACCGTTTAAATGGGTCAAAATCGCCCAAAGGAGTCGGTTACAAACAAAACATACAAAATTGAAGCTAATATAAAGCGTGTAATAAGCTGCGATTTGATTGGTTGATTCTCATTTTATTTTAGTCATCTGTATGAACCAATGTTTTTTGCCTCTAATTCTTATTTAATTTTATTTTGTTCCCTGTTTTATTTTATCTGCTGTTAAAACTGCTGTTTAAATGCAACACAAGCAACGGTAGCTCAGATTTTTATTCTAGTAGGCTGGTTGCAATTTTTTTTTCGACGAGTCAATGACACAATATTTATTTAACAACTTTCGATTGCAAAATAATTTTTTCTTTTAATTTCTACGTAAATGGAAAAAAACAGATTTAAAACAGTGAGTAAAGCGAATTCAATCACTCGCTTGGTAGAGGCCCTCGCAGCTTCGCTTCCATTTTCACAACTAAAATGTGACATATTTCAACTCAAATTAGTGACAGAAGTTGAACTTTCAATAAACAACCATCATACACATTGCTCATAGCGCAGCAACGGCGTCAATTATTCGTATCGAGTAGGCTGTTCCAAATTGAATGTAACACAAGCAACAGTAGCGCAGATTTTCATTCTTAGTAGGCCAGTTACAATTTTTTTTCGATGAGTCAATGACACAATATTTATTCACCAACTTTCAATTGCAAAATAATTTCTTTTAATTTCTACGAAAATAGAAAAAAACAGATTTAAAACAGTGAGTAAAGCGAATTTAATCACTCGCCGGGTTGAGGCCCTCGCAGCTTCGCTTCCATTTTCACGACTAAAATGTGACATATTTCAACTCAAATTAGTGACAGAAGTTGTACTTTTAATAAACAACCATCATACACATTGCTCATAGCGCAGCAACGGCGTCGAATTATTATTTCCAAATTAAATGTAACACAAGCAACGGTAGCGCAGATTTTTTATTCTTAGTAGGCTGGTTGCAATTTTTTTTTTTTTCGACGAGTCAATGATACAATATTTATTCAACAACTTTCAATTGTAAATAATTTCTACGAAAATAGAAAAAAACAGATTTAAAACAGTGAGTAAAGCGAATTTAATCACTCGCCTGGTTGAGACCCTCGCAGCTTCGCTTCCATTTTCACGACTAAAATGTGACATATTTCAACTCAAATTAGTGACAGAAGTTGAACTTTTAATAAACAACCATCATACACATTGCTCATAGCGCAGCACCGGCGTCAATTATTCGTGTCGAGTAGGCTGGTTTCCAAATTAAATGTAACACAAGCAACAGTAGCGCAGATTTTTTATTCTAAGTAGGCTGGTTTGCAATTTTATTTCGACGAGGTCAATGACACACTAGTTATTTATGCAACAATTTCAAAATAATTTCTTTTAATTGCTGTGAAAATGGAAAAAATCTGATTTAAGCGCATTTAATCACTCGCTTGGTTGAAGCCTTCGCAGCTTTGCTGCTCAGGGGAGCTCAACATCCAGGTTCGTGAATAAATGCTACGTTTCACTGACTTGTCCTGAAATGACTATTTTTCTAAGTGGTCTAGCGCGATGCAAACGTAAGAATTAATTTTTTTGAGCGAAAACCATTACGTTAAACGAGAGAAAAATCAACACAGCGGTGTTCTGTTCCCAAGTGAATTTAGTGACCCGAGATGGAATGTAAACGCCGACCATGAGGAATTTTGGAAGCCACTAGCAAAATCGGCATCTCATCGTCAATTTCACGACAGGCGTAATCGCTGTGAACGCCTCCAGACACGAACTCAACCCAAAAATCACTTCGCTACGAATAATCGCATAATATCAAGCCTCGTCCTCTGACGCTGCCGTCTCGAAACTGCAAAATCATAGGAATATTCCGCTGAACAGACCATTGTATAATCTCGACGTGAGGAAAAGGAACTGAAAGATCAAACTTGGGTACTATGGGCCATTCACCGTTTTATTCGCTTTATCGATATAAGAGACGGTGTATGTAACGTTATCTCATCAGTCACACAGAATTGGTCGGTCTTATTCTCACTAATAAATCGAATGAGGAATTGACATCTTTAATAATAATAATAGTAATAAATATGCTTCATTATCATAAGACAGAATCTTGTTGACAAAGCTTGGTTAGTGAATACTTATAGAAATAAAAATGCAATACAGGTACAAATAATAATAATAAAACAGTGCAAGAATACTCAAATGCAATAATAACAATAATAAGAATACTTATTTGCTATTAAACAGAAACAGAGAAATGGCAAAATTTACATTATTCAAATGAATATTATAGGAACCACAGAAGCAACAAAAGTTACTTGTATGTGTGTAGTAAAATATAAATTGTGTAAACTCTAAAGAATAATATAAATATAAATAAATCATAAGAAATATAGATATAACATACATATGGGCACAAAAACTAAACTAACTAGAATAATATTAATCATCTATAAAAACACCAATGTTCTATTTAAAATTCGACACCTTATATTGATGGATAAACATATTTAAAAATAGAGTCACATAAGTATACAATTATTCAAATATCAAATAACGCAAATGTAAATTTACATATATATATATATATATATATATATATATATATATATATATATATATATACATAAAAAGTCACAAATATATACACATATATATATATACATATATATATACACATATATACATATACACACACATATATATAAATACATACACATATATATATCTAGTAAAATCATTCAAATGTAAAAGTTCACAAAAATAAAATCACACAATTATAGAATAAAAACTCGATTAGTATGTTTTAAAATTTGGAAAAAACTTTTTTTTATCTTCTGATTGGGTAAGGATTTATTCAATTCGGGTCATATGATTCATGATGGATCTTTTGTAGAAACCTAATTTTTCGGGCAAAGATTTCACTAATACTTCTACGGGGGCTTACATGATATAAATCTATGAATAACTTTTTCAATCGAGAAAGTGAATTGGTATTTTTATATTTTCTGGTAAGGTTAAACACTGTTGGACCTAGAAAACGATAAGATCTCTGCCATAGTTTTGAGTGCAAATGGAATGGTATAATTATTTTTGTGGCGTGTGATGTATTTTGAAGCGGCCTTTGAGTTTTGTAAATCTTTATTTTGATTCAAGACAAGTGTTTTATAAAATATGCCCAAGTCAAAATATACCGGATTCTCCATGTAATTTGTCACTACTATATCAGAAAAGGCTTATTCAATATTAGTCTTATAATTTTTTTGGATAACTTCAATGGACCAAGTAAGTTTTGATACTCCACCCACCCTATTTGGCAGTATATTAGGTGACTTTGTGCCAGACTATAGTAAATGATTTTTGTTCTTGATTTACCTGTCTTTTGAGCTGACGGAACTATATAAAACAATTCTCAATTTTTCACAAGTCCCATCTTAAGTGAGAGTCTATGATAACCCCTAAATATTTTATGTGTCGCTGAGTATATTTTGAATGTACTTCGCAGTGTAATGAATTTGAAATTTGGTAGAGAAGATTTGTATTGAACGGTAGATAGTAGGTTTTATTTTAAGGAGAACTGTTTGTAGTCAAACCAATCTTTAAAATTTCCCAAGGTCCCTCTCAGTTTGTTCTTTGACTTCAACCATGTTTCCACAGATAAAACAGCAGTATAGTCTGCAAAACTAATTATTCTACCACTAGCCTTGGAATAATTCGTTGACGTATATGCAGAATAGTATTGGTCCTAGAACCGTTCCTTGCGGTACTCCACATTCAATTGTCTTTTTACTACTCATTATATTTCCCTATTCTTACTTTTTTGTTCTCGATTTTCTAGAAAGATTTGAATAGATTCAATGTGTTTCCTCTCTTTTCCCATATTCTCTAGAGTCCTCAATAGGATTAGTGGTTCACAGTATCGAATCCTTCGACAAATCAATGAAGACCCCCTATTGTTGGTTTGCTTTTATCAAGGCCATCGTAGATTAGGTCTGTAAATTGTAATATTGCGTTTTGGGTGGATTTTTCTCCTTGAAAACCATATTGTGATTCGGATAATATTTTATATTTTTGAAAATGAGTTTAATCTAACTTTAATCAATTTTTCTTTTGATCTTCTCAGGTTTGTTATAAAAGGATACCGGTCTATAGTTAATCACTTCATCTCTACAACCATTTTTAAAGGGTAACTATTGATAGTTTCAAACACGAGGGGAAAATGTCCCTTTTCACTGCCTGGTTGAATATGTACTATCGGTCCTCAATGTACTCAGCATTGTTTTAATGTTTCACTTTTTATTTGTCTGTTCGGATGCTTTATGATTTTTTAGCCCCCTTATTGTATTCCAAAACTTCTGTTTTACTTGCTGGATTGGGAATATTGGTTTTCATTTATATATTCTAAATTTTAATTTTATGACCTTTTATTCTTTTCGCTGTTCTTTTCCCGTATCTATATAAGTGCTTTTGAAATATTTAACGAACCTAGGCCGGACCTGTCGCCTCACATGTTGCCATCGACAGCGATGAGATCATCCCCGGAGATATTCGAGAACCATCAGTCTTTTTTCCCCGGAGCAACGGTCGATATTGGAAACGTGGAACATCTGGTCCCAACTGCGGAATTCAAGATCGGGAATTCTGTGCGAGATAAATGCACCCTCAAGTCTCACGAACAGTCTGAACGAGCCCAACATAGGCTATACTGAAGTAGTAATATAAATTAAGTTGTAGATTAAGTGTGAAATAAATTGTGAACCAATTAAAGTTTATTTACGTTACAATTGGTGTCGGAAGTGAGATTTTGAAAATAAACAAGTGATCCAAGTGGACAATTGTGCGTGGGAATATAAACTGATACATTTCGGGAAACAAAAAAATAGACAGTGGCGGTTTTCCGAAGTGGACAATTGTGTGTGGGGAAAAAAACGTACACTCTTCGCTTAAAAAAAGACAATAGACTGGTGGCCCTGGAAAAAAAAAAAATTTCCCAAGTGAATTTTTAACAAACTGATAAACTTTTCGTGTGAAACAGATGATACCTCGTCAAAAGAAAAATGTGTTAAAAAAAGTCCCCCCGGACTTGAAGGTAGGGAATTAAAAGGAATTGGGGGGAAGGAACTGGAAACAACGGGTAAAAGCAAGTACTCAGGAAAAAGACTTGCAGAAGGACTTATACAAAAAGGTGAGGGAAACATTTTTTTTTAAAAAATTCCCAGGGGATTTGGTTTGGTAATGAATAAACTCGAAGAAACTACTAAATCCGTAAAAAAAAAACTGCAAAAAAAATTCGAGGACTTTGGAAGAAAATGTTAGAAATCGGAAAAAGAAACTTCCAGGAAAAAATTTTATAAATCGGAAAAAGCTTTCTAGAACCTGGAAAAAATTCTAAAATCTGGAAGAAGCTTCTAAAAAATTAAAAGAATGGAAGAGAAGTTCCTGGAAAAAAACAAAGGCCAAAAAAAAAAATTTTGTGGTGTGGTAATTTCCTAGAAAATGGGAACCGTTGAGACAGGTAGATAAAATTAGGGACAAATGAACACGGGGTGATAAAACCCCCAAGATGGGGTCAAAGGGCGAAATGGAAAAAAAAGAAACGATCAGTAAGCTGGAAAAACAAATTAATAATCGTCCTCCCAGGTGGTTCAAAACAATCTGGACTTGATTTTAAAACGTGGATAAAGTTCAAGAGTTTATAAAGATGTCAAGGTCATTTCAGAAATGGGAAGCTTTCCATGAAGCCGCCTCAGTTCGATAAAACTCCATGGGCAAATTACCGCCGGCAGTTTGAAAAAACCCCAAAAAAAGGGGAGGTAGGGGAAGAGCTGTAGCACTGACACTTGCATTCGTGGAGAAAGCACAAATATTCTACAAACTCTCCCCCCCCAAGAACGGAAAACTATGATAAACTGTTAAACATCTAAATTACGATATCCCCCCATTTTGGAACATATACCACTCCCAGCTGAAAAATCGCTCCAAAAAAATCGGGCGAATCCTTCAAAATTCGAAACTGACATTCACGCTTGGCTCTCGCATATCCCCACACCCAGAAAATGTAATGGAGCGACAGCGGTTCAAGCATTTTGGAGGACTCCTGACCAAAACCAGACAAGCTTGTAAGCTCGCCAACACATCTCGTGACCAGGGGCGATTTGGAATTTTTGGGCACAAAACAATGCTGCAAAAGCCAAAGAAAGTTCAAACGTTGGGAAACCCCCAGGGCCTGTTTCAAAAGCTCCATGAAGAGTGATGAAGGAATTTGCCTGAAAAAAAACTTAAGATCCGGAATTCCCCAAAAATTGGACTGCGTAGCAAATGTCCAACATTCATCGACTCCAGGGAAAACTAAGAAGGTCGATGAGAAGGGGCAATCGTCGGCATGTGTCCAACAACCCCCAGTTAACAACGCATATGTTATCCGACAGAAAAAGGGGTGTCTTCTGACGGTTCATCAATAACGAGCCTGCACCATCCTGATACAGGGCGCAGGAAATTCCCTCGGCCTTTTGCCGAACACCGGAACGGTTGAACCGACAACTTGGAAGCTACGCACAACAACGGGGGCCAGCTACTGTATGGCGAGCACCGATTGAAATAATTTTGGGCAACACTAAAGTGAAACATCAGGCCGCGGACATCGAAGCATGCAATCATGGAATGGACACCCGGTTCCAGAGGGTTTGAATTGGATTTCAAAGACGGCGTCCTACTGTAAACGGAAAGAGCTGGTACTTCATGGGGAGAAGTGAAGAGTTGATCCGTGTGCTGTTGGCAAAAAGATGTAAAGCGTACCTAGGGGCCGAAACCATTCTGGAGGCTCCCTGGACGGAGTGCGAGCAGTGGACTGGTGATTTCGAGCCCAAATTTCATGATGAAAAATTGGACGAGGTTACTAGGGAAGACCTTGTTGCGTGCCTACAAAATTTGTGCCGGTAAGGGTCGGAATGCAATTATTTCCCGTGACCTTGAAAAAGGAACAATTTTGGGGCACTGCTCGTCAGTTTCATCCGTGATCCGGGGCGTACGAGGTACGATTAGCCACCCAACAACTTGCCCACAGAACTAGAAAATTATTCCATTCTTCCAAAGACATAAAACCACTCAACAGCCCAAACTAAGGATTTGTCAAAAAGTCCCGGGCATCTCGATACCGGACAAGGAAAAGGGGTCGAATAAGTGGTCCACACAAATTGATACTGGGGTCCCCGACCGATCCGGCAATCAGCAAGAAGACTTCCTCTTCCAAGAAGGCGGAGGCTGACAAAATAGTCAGCATATGGGAAAGAAGGGTTATCGAACCGTCGCAGTCCCTGGTCCTCTCCAGTCGTACTGGTGAAGAAAAAAAGGGTGGATCGAACGCTTTTTGTAGACTATGAACTTAATAATGTCACGAAGAAGGACGTTACCCTCTCCCGAGAAGATGACACCCTAGACACGGGCTGGTTCCACATTTTCTCGACCCGTCAAGAAATGGATTGGCAGAGGGCTGCTCAGGAAGATCGAAAAAGCTTTTCCTAAACCAGGTTGGGCGTTCACCCCTTTGCCACGGGCCTGTAATCTCCCGCCAATTCGAAAGATTGGTGGAACAGTACTGAAGGGACTCTCATGGAACACGTGTTAGGATTCGACGACATAATTTGGTCGAGATCGTTCGAGACCACGTAAAAAATTTGGAGGAAGTATTCCTGCGTTGAGGAACCCCGGATTGAAACTGAGCCCTAAAAAGCCACCTGTTCCAAAAAAATACGATACCCGGGCCCCTTGTCTCTGGGAAGGGGTAGCTGGATACCAAAGATCAAAGCTGTTTAAAGGGTTGGCCATCCAAAAGCTTCCTTCGAATTTCCTTGGTTTGTGCACATACTATCGCCGATATGTGCGGGGTTCCAAACATCCTAAACCCTGACCAGGCTCACGGAAGGTCAAACAAAGTTCCAGTGGTCCAAAAGAATCCGGAACTCGTTGGGGGCTGAAGGGGCTTTGTTAACCACCTGTTCTGAGCTATCCCTTACCCAACAGGAAGTTCATTTTGGATACGGACCCAGCAACGTGGGACTTGGGGCTGTCTATCTCAGATCCGGAGGGGGAGGAGAAGGTCATTGGTATTTCAGCAAGACGCTCAGCAAACCAGAGGCAATTCCGTGTCACCAGGCGAGAGCGTTGCTGTTGTAAAGGGGTGGAGCACTTCCCACAAGTACGTGTATGGAAGAAGATTCCTGCTGAGAACGCCATCAGCTCTCAAATGGGTCTTACAGTTCAAAAAATCCGGGGTCAGTAGCACGTTGGATCGAGACTCCAAGAATTCGATTTCGAGATCGAACATCGAGCCCGGGAAATACCATGAGAATGCAGATGCCTTGTCGCGGCCATGTCCAGATGTTTACATTGCCGACAGCAGAAGAAAAGAAGCAACACTTTGGAACCGCGGCAATGGATGCAACAAAAGACAGCAAGATAAAAAAGACCAAGAGAAACCCCCGACGGCAGTCGTCAGCTGGAAGAAGGGCAATCGAAACCATCATGGCGGAAGTCCGGGTTACTCGCCGGCTGTTAAGTCCCTATTGGGCACAATGGAACTCTTATTCTGGACAATGGGATCCTGAAATTTTGGAGGCCGATATTGGTGGGAAGACAGACGCCAAATAATTGTTAGGAACAGAAAGAGGAAGTCTGCGGAAATCCCAGATGGAGTCGCCGGAGACATCTGGGGTGACGAAGACCCTGCAGAAAGTGGGCAACGGTTTTACTGGGCCAATTGTCAAGCTGACGTCAGGACTGGTGCAGGAAGTGCGCTGTATGCGCTCTAGCAATGGACCTCGAATACGCCCCAAGGCCCCGTGCGTCAGTACAACGTAGGCAGCCCGTTTGAAGAATCGCCATTGACATCGCCGGCCCGTTTCCGTATCCGACCACGGGAATAAATACATCCTGTGGAATGGACTACTTCGTAAGTGGGCGGAAGCCTATGCCCGCCAACCAGGAAGCATCACCGTCGCCGACGTCTTGGTGAAAGAATGGATATGTCGATTCGGTATTCCAATGGAGCTGCACCGGATCAAGGCAGAAATTTCAGATCAACCTTTTCCAAGAAATATGTCTACTGCTGAACATCCGAAGAAAGAACCACGGCCCTACATCCGCAGTCCGATGGAATGGTGGAACGGATGAACAGGGACGATCAACCGCCACTTGTCCAAGGTTGTCTCTGACCATCAAAGAGACTGGGACCAGTATCTTCATTTGTTCCCTGATGGCCTATCGATCCGCAGTACACGAGTCAACCGGTCAAACTCCTGCTAGTATTATAATGGGCCGAGAACTGCGACTGCCTCGTGACCTGAAGTTTGGGATACCGCCAGGACAAGACACTGCGGGAGAGGACTACGTCAGCAAACTTCGGCAGAGAATGGACGACATCCACGAACGAGTCGGTTGAACAGCCAGAGTGCCAGCGATAAAATGAAGAAGACCTATGACATCAAGGCCGACGCTGGAGGATTTAGGTTGTGACCTGGTTTGGCTGTACAACCCCAAACGTCGTCGTGGACTATCACCAAAGTTGCGGAACTCGTGGTAAGACCCGTATAAAATTGTGAAAAGGATAAACGACCTTGTGTACCGAATCCATAAGCCACCCCGAGGGAAACCAAGGGTCGTCCATTTCAACAGGTTGGCCCCATACGCTGGAAACCATGACCAAGTTCGCACCCTCAAGCCACCGGAGGATGATATGACGTTCGAGAAGATTATGTCCTTGTATTCAAACGGGCAGAAAGTTCTACATGGGGATTACTAGAGAGGAGTCACGAGACCTTTTCCGAGGTGCCTGCTGACTACGCACTAGCGCACTGTGTGGAGAAGATCTTCGAATGTCCAGGGGCATCGCCGTAGTGTTCTCCAAGAAATTTGGTCAACTCAAACACTGCGGGGCAGAATCCAGAAGTTGGTGGGGTGCTCAGTTGAGAAGAAAGGCCAGAGAAACATCTACTACCTAGTTACCAAGAGTCATTCCCAAGATAAACCGTCCTATGAAGATGTCTGGAAGAGTCTCACCAAACTAAGATACTATGGTGGACCAGAACCTGGTGGATCTAGCAATTCCAAAATTATCCTGTGGTATTGATGGGTTGGACTGGAGAGTCATAAGAAGTATGCTCGAGGCGATATTCAGATCCAGCGGCGTCAGGAGTCTGGTTTGCTGTAACCCTCTTCCACGACCGATCATGAAGACCGTGGAGTGTTACTTCCATCGAACTTCACGGTGCAGATATGGGGAGTCATGCAGATATCGTCACACTCCAAGGATGAAATTTCGGGACGAAATGTCTTTAAGAAGGGGGCAATGTAACGAACCTAGGCCGGACCTGTCGCCTCACATGTTGCCATCGACAGCGATGAGATCATCCCCGGAGATATTCGAGAACCATCCAGTCGCTTTTCCGCGGAGAGCAACGGTCGATATTGGAAACGATTGGAACATGCTGGATCGCCAACTGCCGGAATTCGAAAGATCGGAATTCTGTGACGGAGATAAATAGACAGCCCTCAAGTCTCACGAACAGTCTGAACGAGCCCATACGATCGAGCTATACAGTGAAGTAGTAATATAAATTAAGTTGTAGATTAAGTGTGAAATAAATTAGTAGAACCAAGTTAAGTTTATTTACGTTACACTATCAACTATTTCATTCATATCATAGGTTATATCTCCTTTTCGATTTTTATGGAATGTATTCCCACTTTGGGTCCTCTCAAAACATTTCATTTATATGTTTTCAAAATTGCCAGCATTATATTTGTTTTCGTTGATTTTGTTTTGTAGTATTAGTTTTTGTATAAGTTTATTGAGAGTGTTCTTATAATTTTTTGTATTCGGTTTTCAGGTCTATATTATTCTGATCTTTTTTTCAACTGAAGGTACAAACAATTTTTCTTGTTCACCGACTTAATCAGAGATGTCGATATCAGTCTTTCCTCTTTTTTTTATTTCCTTTTTGGTATATGATTAGTGCATTGCTCAATTTCGTTTTGTAAAGTCATCACAAATTTCTCAGTTTTATCCAAATGTTAAAATGTACGATATAAAAGTAAATAGAGTATATATAAAAGTGTATAATAGTCAAATTTATAAAAGAGTAAACAAGAAGGTAACAATTTAAAAGTACCTTGATTATTAAAATATAAAAAATGGGTGAGCCAGTTAAAAGTTTTCGTTAAAATATTCCTGCGAAGTATGAAAAGGTCTACCAGATATAAATTGTTTGACTAACTTCCTGCATTGGAAGTCATTTATGTTGGCAGGTCTTATGTACAGAGGTAAGTGATTGTATATTTTCCCACCATTGTAAAATATGAAGTCTCTGGTGGTGTTTTTAGTTGACACTGTGAGTTTCAGTGTGTCTGCTGTTCCGGGTGTCATAGTGGGAAGGGAGACGCAGTAAAGTTTAATATATGCTTATTTATTAGACACACAGATTCCAGAATGAATAAATGCAGGTACCGTTAAAATTTGTTGGTTTTTGAGGGAGGTTATACAGGAATCTCTTGGATTAAGGTTCCCTATATACCTCATTGCCCTTTTCTAAAATTAGTAAACTTTTGGATAAGGTTGGGCAGCATGCTCCCCAAACGGTATTCCGTAGCGTAAGTGAGAATCTATGAGTGCATAGTAAGCCATTTTGCAGTGTTGAACCCCAATTCTTTAAAATCACTCTAACCGCATAACGACCAGATGAAATTTTGCCAGTAGTTGCTTAACATGATCCTCAAATTTTAAATTCTGGTCAATGAACACTCCTAGAAATGTAGTGTTATTTTTGTTTCCAATGATCTGTCTTCAAAGTAAAGTCATTGGTGAGCATCTAAATGATATTACATTAGTTTTTTTTAAAAAGATCAGATTTTTTACCACCAATCTTTAACTTTTTCAAGTTGGAAGAGATTATGTTGTGCAACCCACAAGTGTTTTTATTATTCCAAAGTATGGTCATGTCATCTGCAGAGAGGATGAACTTCCCAGAGATATCGGGGCTGGGTGGGGTCTTCACATATAATAAAAAGGATGGGACCCAAATCAGAACCTTGTGGAACTCCCGATTAATTTACGTTTTTTAAAGTTCAGCTGTTTTGACCATTTGTGTTCAGTCCCTTCAGGTAGGAATCGAACCATTTGAAGGTTAATCCTCTGCATCCATATCGTTGGAGCTTTCTCAGCAGTATTTTTGATCAACACAGTCAAATGCCTTTGACAGGTCACGAAACACTGCGGCAGATTTTTCACGCATTTTTTCGGAATAGACTTTATTGGAATGAGAGATATAGGACGGAAATTAGAGGCATCATCAAAATCCCCTCCCTTATGCAGAGAATTCTTTGAGAATAGAAATCGTAGAACTAGACGTTACATTGATATCATTCTTGTGGAATTTCAAAGCCTGGAATCTCTTCTATAATTCTTATGATGAAAATGAAAAGTACAAAGTAGTTTATTAGCCGTTATTCTGAATGAAATACAGCCAATCTCATCGAAAATATTTCACAGCCTTCTTGAAAGCTAAGATGAACTATAAAATGTCGAAATCCATGAAAAGCTTATCGACGCCTTCAACACTTTCGTCAAAAAATAAACACTTACACAGCAACTTTACCAATTCCTATGATGGACCTCACCGAGTTCTTTTACTTTTCTGACTCGATGGAATCGATATATTCTGAATTGATCTGACAAAACTATCATTTCAGCATGATCTTCAAATATGGAAGGAAATTCAATGACTGACTGACTTGTAAATTTTCTAACAGTTGAAACTGGTTCTTATGTGCTCATCATAATACCTACATGTAATTGTTACAATACTCGAAATCTCTTTTACAAAAGTGTTTTGGTGTGATTTATTTCAATTTGTAAGTCTATAGGTTGCATCCATGGAAATTATAAACATAAATTAATATTTTAAACGTCTCCATTTATCAAACAAGAAAGCCATGTGAAGTGAAATATATAAGAAAATAAAGAACTCTAAAGTCTTCTTCACAACGGAATCAATATAAATTGAAACACAATTGGTAGACAACAAGCGAAAAACAACTAGTTTCCTGGCAAATACCACGCAGAATGTGAAAACTCCCATAGAAAATGAAAATTGATTGCAAATGTTTCTTTCTGATTAAGTCGATTATGTTTAATTCATGCCGGGTCCGCCTAACAATCCGCATACCGGTTTCTAGGATTTTGGCCCTCATCAGTACGGAGTAGTCACCAGTCAGAGTTCGAGAGCTCTGGCCGAAGCTTCATCATCTTTAGGTACGCCGGAAAAGTTACTTTTAACCGGTGGTACCTAGTGACAAAGGAACACTTCATACATTTCCCTACCTCGATAGGATTCCAAAAATAAGATTCCATCTCGGTAGGGTGGCTGAATGCCCAACTGGCGTGTATATCAAACAGAAAGCCATGTGAAGTGAAATATATAAGAAAATAAAGAACTCTAAAGTCTTCTTCACGACGGAATCAATATAAATTGAAACACAATTGGTAGACCACAAGCGAAAACAAGGTGGTGTAAGCTGATGGCGATTTTGTTTATGTTGGTCTCGCTTCGGCCAGAGCTCTCCGGATCTCTGACTGGTGACTACCTCCGTACTGATGAGGCATGATTTAATAAACATAATCGAGTTTATCAGAAAAAAATCATTTGCAATCAATTTTAATTTTCTATAGGAGTTTGCATATATTTTCAGGTGAATATCATTGACGTCCTGCTGGTATTTGCCAGGAAAGTAGTTGTGTTTTGCTTGTGGTCTACCAATTGTGTTTCAATTTATATTGATTCCGTTATGGAGAATACTTTAGAGTTCTTTATTTTCTTATATTTTCCATTTATGTTCGAATGATTTTTTGGCCGCGTCTTGGCAGAGTTTAAATATTTTGAGTGCAGATATTTGAATAGGTGATGGTTGAGGAGAAAATGGATGAGAACTGTCCCTGAAACTTTTCTCCAAAAATCAATGATTTAAATGAAAAAATCCATAACACTATTTCACACTCTAATTTACTAAAAACTTGACTTTTCTATTTCGAATTGAGTCTTTGCAGTAATATGGGGTTATGATGTCAATTTGAAATCCTATTACTTTTCCTATCCTCATTCGATCTATTTTTTCCAATGCTGCACCAAACTGTAGGTTTCTTACAACTGAGTATGTAGTTTAGTGATTTGAGTTCGGCTTCGGAAATATAAAAAATCTGTCTAGAAAATCACGATATGTTACTCATTTTAGGGAAGCTAAACGTAGTGCCCACAGAGCATGATATGGCGGGGAGTATTTTACGAATGTTATTATGTATGTTACTTTTATATTATAAGGGAGATGGCCAATGTGTATATTTTACGGCATGATAAACATGGCTGCAATTCCACTCGAGTTGGATGAGGCTGAGCGCACAATCAAAAATGCTTTAGAGGATTCCTCCCACAAGGAACCGGCTCCTGAATTTCATGACGAATTCCCTTTGAGGATTAAAAATCTCATCCGCGAGAGAAATCGCGCTAGAAGAGCGTATCAAAGGAGTCTGTTCCCTGTGGACAGAATCCGAGCTAATGAATTAAATAGGGAGGTTAGAGAAAATATATCGGAATTTCGGAACGAAAGATTTGGCATAACCCTTCAAAATTTAGAAAACTGTGACCAACTTTGGAAAATTAATCAAAATTTAAAACCAAAAAAGACCGATCTCCTCCCTATTCATGGTGAGGCCGGAATGTGCTATGATCCAGTGTCCAAAGCTCAAGCTTTTGCAGACTCGATGGAAAGGCAGTTTAGACTGAATGAGTATCCTGACGATGATCTGGATCGTGAAATTTTGTTGGAAAATCGGGTTTACCGTACTCTCAGGGAACCCAATCATGACGACATTCGTCCAGCTACGTTGGATGAACTTAAGGGCCATATAAAGGGACTCAATCTCAAAAAGGCGCCTGGTTACGACAGAATTACTAATCGAATGATTAAGTATATACCGGATAACCAGGTGCAGTCATATGAACATTATTAATAATTCACTGCGCCTTAAGAGATTCCCTCGGAGGTGGAAGCATGCCGTTGTGGTTATGATTCTGAAACAGGGACAAAACCCGACCTTTCCACAAAATTATCGACCAATCAGTCTGCTTTGCAGTTCGGCTAAGCTGGCTGAAGAAATCGTTCTAGAAAGGCTTGACGAAGAAGTGGAGGATAGGAATGTCCTACCCAACGAACAATTTGGTTTTAGACGTGCTCACTCCACTGAGCTACAGGTGATGAGGCTAGTGGAGGACACTATTTCATCCTTAAACTCAAATATTAGCGCTCACATTGTTTCACTTGATATTAGCAAAGCCTTCGACAGGGTTTGGCTTGAAGGCCTTCTTGCTAAGCTAATAGATTTCCACCTGCCTCTGAGTTTGATCAAGTGGATCAAGTCGTTTCTCTTGGGTAGGACATTTCAAGTCAGGGTCGACAATTCTCTCTCGGTTTCGAGAGAAATTGAGGCCGGCGTTCCTCAGGGGGCAGTACTGTCTCCTATATTATACGCCCTCTACACGTCAGATATCCCAAGAAGCAGAAATGTGAAGGTCTCTCTGTTCGCCGATGATACGGCTTTGCTTTCCTCTGCAGCTGACCACCTGATGGGTGTCGTTTACTTGCAGAATGCGATAAACGACCTCCAGCAGTGGTATCTGGAGTGGTAGATAAAGCTAAATCCTGAAAAAACACAAGCGATTACGATGGGTCGCAAGAGGAGCAACCCGGAGAGGGGAGTGACTATCTCCGGAAAGGAGGTAGAATGGTCAGAGCAGGTAAAGTACCTGGGAGTTACTCTGAATCACCGGCTCCCCTGGAGACCACACGTCAATATTGTCAGAGACAAAATCGTCAAAAAGATCTGTGCACTATATCCCCTGAATAACAGGAAGAGCAAACTGTCCCTTAAACAAAGTCACGATTTACAAAATGATGTTCAGGCCTCGGCCGCCTGGGGCCAAATCTGCAGGTCTAGCATTGGCACCCTGGAACGGGCGCAAATGAGAGTCCTGCGGATGATAACGAACGCTTCGTGGTACGTGCGGAACGATCGAATCCTCGAAGACCTGAATCTGCCTTCTATCAGAAGTATCATTGAGAACGCAATCAGAAAGTATTTGATTGTGCAATAGCTCACAAGAATCCGCTCGTGAGGGGAGCCACCGATTACAATATAGATGACCCCTTGCGTTTGAAACGTCCCAGGCTCTCTCTGGAGTGATGGGTTACCTACTAATCCATACAGGGTAGCGAAGCTGCATCCTCAATAGAAATTACTATTTTTCCACATTTTACGATCAGAATTCCCTCTCGGTCATTGTTCGAGATACACCATCATGGCAAGGACTGGAGACCGGTTTCTAATTCTTGACCAACCAAATTCTAAATTCGTGAACGGCCGTGGCCCACTTATTTGCTGTCTAAAGAGTAAGAGCCTCAGGGCTACACTCGGCTTATTAACAGTGATAGGAGATCCAGATATATGGCTGCAATTGATTTTTATATCATTTATAAGTCAAATAGTACTAGAAATGGAGGTAAATCTATATCAAGAATAAAATTCATGCTCGACTTGAAGGGTGAGGTGGTGGAGCCAAGGTTACAGCTACGAATTAACACCCCTGCTTTGCATCGTCAAATTCGCTGAGATATGTGCAATTTTCTAAACATTGATATATTGCCTAGAAGGCCCAATGCAAGTGGAAAGAAGCGTACACTTTGTGCCTTTAGTCCGTTGCTTCTTCGTAGGATGACTACAACCTATTGCAGCCGCTGCAGGAGAACATCAGGCTCCTTGTTGTTCTGAGTTTGATGATTTCAGATGGATTTCCTGTTCAATAAAGAGTTAATTTTCTTTTGATTATTCTGAAAATTGAAAAAAAAATGTTTTGTTTGTTCTCTATGGCTAATTAAAATTCATGTGACTTGTATATACAGTGCGATCCATAGGTATGGAATAAATTCATTTTTAGCGTTATTATGTATTTGTTCAAGAAAACTTGAAACAGGTCGATTTCTATTGTCAATTTGACAATTTTCAGTATGAAAATATTACCCCCTCCTTGCACACCCTCTGAATTATGAGCACCCCCTCAAAAATTTAAAACCAGAAGTGGAGTCGTGTGGCACCTTGTTCGAGAGGGATTTTCATTCTCTATTCAGCAATATTAAGTTTTTCAAATTTGGTGCAATCTTAACTGAGAAAATTCATTTTGAAAATCTAAAATGTTTATACTTTACGTAAAATGAGGAAAATAATGCCACATAATGTTTAGGAAGTATTTTTAAATTTATTTTACAATTGAATTGAATGTTCAAAATGACCAACATTCACTTTTCGACAATAAGCAAGTCGATCTTGGAATTCTCGTACAACATTTTGTAGGACCTCAGGGTTATGTTGTTAATTTCTTCCGTTATCCTAACTTTTTAAACTGCAATATTGTCTGGTCTATTGAAATATACTTTTGATTTTGAATAACGCCATAAAGAGTAATCGAGAGGAGTCCAATCGGGGGATCTAGGCGGCCATTCAATAGTTCCAATCCACCTATTGGGAAAAACTTCGTTCAAATAATCTCTTACAATACGTTTGTAATGCAGAGGAGCTCCGTATTGTTGTTAACAAATTGATCTATCTATTGCATTGGGATCATTACCACCAGGAAAAAATATTTTTAATGAAGGCTGTAACAAGTTCATCAAAATATCTTGATAAACTTCGCCATTAACTGTGACTTGAAAAAAATAAGGGCGAATAATTTTGTTGTTAATGATACCAGCCCAAACGTTAACTTTTCAGGATATTGTGTGTAAGCCTCACACATCCAATATTAGGCTTTTTTCTACTCCAATATCTATGGTTTTGTCTATTAACCGTTTCATTTGAATGGAAAGTAGCTTCATCAGAAAAAACAATTTTGTTTATGAACTGCAAATCTGCTTCCATTCTGTCTATCATCAGTTCACAGAATTGTTGCCTTATATCAGGATCATCCTCATTCAACTCCTGAACCAATTGAACTTCATAAGGATGGTATTTTTCTTTATATAAAGCTCTCAATATTGATGATTTACTTACATCATTGTCGACGGCAAGTTGTTTACTTGTCATATGCGGATTTTCCTCAATCGCTAACAGTACATCTAAATTTTCCTCATCCAATTTAACATTTCGACCTGGTTTTTGAATAGTTTTTACCTGTCCAGTTTCACGAAATTTTGTTTTTATTTTGCTAACTGTAGACTGTGAGACGTGTTGATCAGGGTATTTATTATTCATTCTCATTCAAAATTCCTTTTATTTGTTTTATTACCGCATCAAATCATAATTGAAATGTTTATTCTTTGTGTTTCGGATTACTGAGCCATATTTAAATCAAATACACACATAATCTTTTTCAATACACTGACGTGTGACAGCCACTCATAAATATCAAAATAACAGTAGTCTACTAGATTGACATTACATTATTTATGAGGGTTTTGTGATTAATTTTGTGGTGTCTTGAACGACTTTTCCTGACGTTTAGCAAAATAAATAAGATAATACCTGATTATTTCTCATGGGGTTACTAATAATCAAAAGTATATTCCAATAGACCAGACAATATTGGAGATTTAAAAGTTAGGATAACGGAAGAAATTAACAACATAACCCCTGAGATCCTACAAAATTTTGTGAATGGTGACCATTTTGAACATATAATTTAATTGTAAAATAAATTGAAAAATACTTCCTAAACATTATGTCACATTATTTCCTTCATTCTACGTGAAGTATCAACATTTTCTCAGTTATGATTGCACCAAATTTAAAAAACTTAATATTGCTGAACAGAGAATAAAAATCCCTTTCGAACAAGGTGCCACCCGACCCCCTTCTCATTTGATTTTTTTGAGGGGGTGCTCATAATTCAGAGAGAGTGCAAGAAGGGGGTAATATTTTCATACTGTAAATTGTCAAATTGACAATAGAAATCGACCTGTTTCAGATATTTTCAAACAAATACATAATAACCCTAAGAATGAATATATTCCATACCTATGAACCGCACTGTATGTTTAGTGTCCTGGGGTTAATGATCATTATTTCTGCTTCATTCATGTTGAGGGTGAAAATATCTTTCAAACTGATTTATAACCAAAAATATAACTTTTTGTGAATCTATGATGGGTTTTAAATTGAGATGGCAGCTCTCATGTTAGCTAGCAAAGTATTCGTATTTTGGGAGAATCTGGTAACTCACAGTCTTTAACCTTTGGCCTCTGGAATGTGGAAAATCATTCTGTTTTGCATCCCGCGCAACTCTGAACCAGAATGCAATTTCAAACCAACCCTACATTTCAAAAAATCATAGCTATATACCAATTATTACAGTTGAACGAGCCGAATGACGGCAAGCTATTCGCCCTAAACGAAACAAACGACTTTTCCATCAAAGGAAAAACACACCCGAATGAAAAGGCTTTTTTCGTTCCATTTGTCTCCGACAGCCGAGCCGGCTGGCAACATATTGAAAATGAACTTGGTGGGGCTCATTGCGTTCCACAGCAGAAACAAATAAACTCCCACATGTAATTTATAACCGAAACAGAGTGTATTGAACACTTGGATGTACGACCGCGTATAATTCAGTTTCCAAAACAGAATTTGCGTTGGAGGTGAATGAATATTGCAGGAGGGTGCCTGCTACTGTACTGACGGATTCATTGATATTCGAAACAGTTTGAGTAATTCAATCGAAATATCCAGTTCGGTGTGGATTCCTACATCAACTCCCATTCCAGACTAAATTACACAAATCTATGTCGAAACCAATCAAATGTTTGGGAAATGGACTTTCCACGGAAAATAAAATGGAAAAAAGACCGACGGCGCTGCCAGTGGGAAAGGAATTTTTCATAATTCATGATTTTGAGATTATTATAGTTGAATGTTCAATGCAGTGTATGAATGTTCAATGCAGTGTATTTTTGACAAGCTTTTATTTAACTTGCTTCGTTCGTAGGTCATTCTTTCCGGTTCAAAATTTCTAATCCATTTTTGGAGCACTTGCCGACATCCGATTGAGCTGAAATTTGGCAGGTGTTCATAATTCCGGTGACAATGCATTATGAAATTTTTGTTAGAGAAAAAAAAATTACTCCAAGATGACGGACGAGTTTTGTGATTATGGTACGATTCGATTCAAAATGGTATGTGGGGGTTTTCGGGGTGGAAGATTATGAGTTTTTTGTCAAAATATGAATTCAAGATGGCGGCTCCATAATGGCGGGGGAGTTTTGTGATTATGGTCTGATTCTATTCAAAATTTGTATGTGGGGATTTTCGGAGTCTGCGATTATGAATTTTTTGTCAAAAGAACCCCGCACGAAAACATATGGGAAATTGGCTCTCGGTCGAATTGGCTGAAATTTTATTATGTTACTAGCGGACCCGACAGACATTGTCCTGTCCAAATTTCTATGTTCCCTAAAATGATTTTCCCGAAAACTCTCGTCCGCGTAGAATTTCTTTTTTTCTATGTTTTCCTTTATGTTGTTCCATCTAGATTATGCTTTTGACTCCTTCCGCTTTCTGTTGCCCGTTTTTGTTATCCCGTTATTCCCGTTATCCCGTTATACCATTATCCCGTTATTCCATTATCCTGTTATCCCTTTATCCCGTTTTCCTGTTGTCCCGTTTTTTATTTTTCCCGTTATACCGTTTTCCCGTTATTCCCTCAACCTGTCATCCCGTTATCCCGTTATCCAGTTATCCCGTTATCCCGTTCCCCTGTTATCCCATTTTTTCTTTATCCCGTTATCCCGTTTTCCTTTTATTCCCTTATCCTGTCATCCCGTTATCCCGTTTTTTCGTTATTCCGTTATTCCTGTTATCCCGTTTTCCTGTTATCCCGAGGGTGAAAATTAAGAGTAATATGGATTTTTTTATTGTCATGACAAAATAAAAATCTTGCCAAAAGAATAGGGGTTGATCGAAGAAGGGTAAAAATTCAGGGTTGAATGTGTTTTTGAATGCTGTATCACAAAAAAATAATAACAAAAATTTTCTCCTAACAAATAAAAATAAAATTAAGGGGTGGACCACCCTTAACATTTAGGGGAATGATTTGTGCATCTAAACCATCCAGGGCGCCACCTAAACGCATACAAAAAAATTCATTCAAATCGGTCCAGCCGTTTATGATACCGACTGCAGCGCTATCTGCCGGGCTGATTTGTGTATCTAAACCATCCAGGGCGCCGCCCAAACACATACAAAAAAAATCATTCAAATCGGTCCAGCCGTTTAGGAGGAGTTCAGTGTCACACACGTACAGTAGAATTATATACAGTGCGCGTGAAAATTATGGAACAAATTCGATATTTCGCAAGCCATGTACTTTTGACAAAAATCCTGAAATAGGTCGATTTTCATTTTAAAATGCCGATTTTTTTATGTATATTCTAAGGAGGTTATGTCACTGGTTTTGACAAGGTGACGTAATCGGTAATTTTTTTAAATTGGAATAGATGTCTTGTGATACCTCATCTGAAACGCCTTTCAATACTGCATTCAATGATAATAATTAATTAGATATTTTTTTACAGGGTGAACAAAAATTAATATTTTATTTCAATAAGAGAATAACTTTATATCCAACAAAATAGAACAGTTAAATAAGATGTTCGAAATGCCATCCACCAGTCTCTTGAAAATAAGCAAATCTACGGACACATTCCTCTTGCACATTGCGAATAACTTCCGGAGTAATTCTGTTAATTTCGATCCTTATTCGATTTTTCAACTCTTGTAGATTTTGCGGCCTATCTACATAGACCTTCGATTTCAAATAAACTCACGAAAAAATCCAGGGGCGTGAGATCTGGAGATCTTGGGGGCCACACTATCGGTCCGCGTCTACCAATCCACCTCCTAGGAAAACAGTTATTCAAAAACTCGCGAACATCACGTGCATAGTGTGGGGGTGCACCATCTTGTTGCATCCAAATACTTTCATTTGGTGAGTTAGGATTGTTGGCGTTTGGAAAAATATCGGCAAGGCTAGGTATGAGTTCATTTCTTAAAAATTCCAAGTAACGCTCCCTTGTGAGATTTCCTTCAAAAAAATATGGGCCAATAATCCTGTCGTTTATTATCCCTGCCCAAACATTGACTTTCTGAGGGCATTGAGTATGCCCACCCATCATCCAGTGAGGATTATCCCTACTCCAATATCTGCAATTCTGACGATTTACTGAACCATTTAGGCAAAACGTAGCCTCATCGGAAAACAGAATTTGTTTTATAAAACGTGGATTGCGGTTACACAAATCCTGCATTATTTCACAGAACTCCACACGGCGATCGGGATCATCATCATTGAGTTGTTGATGTAGCTGTACTTTGTATGGATGGTACTTTTCTGCTTTTAGAATACGTAATACAGAACTTTGGGATATGTCAAGGTCTGCTGCAATTTGTCGATTATTCTCTACACCCAATAGAACATCAAGTTTCACGTTTTCTTCTATTTTAGGACGTCCAGCATTCGGAATATGTTTGACATGACCAGTTTCTCTAAATTTTTTCTCATTCTTACTGACTGTTGAACGACTGATAGGTCTATTTGGATACTTCGCATTGGACAAGTCGCATAGCTCTTGCTGAGTTCTGGTTCTATCTCCGCATCCAATAAAAATTGAAATTTCTATGCGTTGGGTTTCACTTAGAGTAGCCATAGTCTACTTTTAGAACCTTTTCACTAAGAATTTGTGGAGAATATTTGTTGATATTTCAACTGACATTTATTTGACACTAACTTGCTTATTATGGCATTAATTTGTGATTGTCTTTTGTTTCCATTTTAGACTAGGAAATAGCTAACTATTAATATTTGGAAAGGATCCATTGGTGTAGTAGAGCACTGACTCACTAGTCTGCCAGGGCAGTCTAAGGGATCAGAGCCTTGGCCCAAAAAAGTAAAATTTTGCATTTTTCAACACGCTTTTATTATCTTTACTTGTAACTAAATAACTCACAATGTAATGAAATCTTGGAAGTAAATATTCACCCACTTCCAATCTTCCGAATAATCTGAAATTTGTAACACATATCAAGGACCGATGACAATACAAGAATTTCATAATCATAATGTAATAATAATAAAAATATATTTTTCCAAACGCCAACAAGCCTAACTCACCAAATGAAAGTATTTGGTTGCAACAAGATGGTGCACTCCCGCACTATGCACGTGATGTTCGCGAGTTTTTGAATAACTGTTTTCCTAGGAGCTGGATTGGTAGACGCGGACCGATAGAGTGGCCCCCAAGATCTCCAGATCTTACGCCCCTGGTTTTTTTTGTGGGGTTATTTGAAATCGAAGGTCTATGTAGATAGGCCGCAAAATCTACAAGAGTTGAAAAATCGAATTAGGATCGAAATTAACAGATCTACTCCGGAAGTTATTCGCAATGTGCAAGAGGAATGTGTCCGTAGATTTGCTTATTGTCAAGAGACTGGTGGATGGCATTTCGAACATCTCATTTAACTGTTCTATTTTGTTGGATATAAAGTTATTCTCTTATTGAAATAAAATATTAATTTTTGTTCACCCTGTAAAAAAATATCTAATTAATTATTATCATTGAATGCGGTATTGAAAGGTCTTTCAGATGAGGTATCACAAGACATCTATTCCAATTTGAAAAAATTACCGATTACGTCACCATGTCAAAACCAGTGACATAACCTCTTTAGAATACACATAAAAAATGGGCATTTTAAAATAAAAATCGACCTATTTTAGGATTTTTGTCAAAAGTACATGGCTTGCGAAATATCGAATTTGTTCCATAATTTTGACGCGCACTGTATATAAAGATAGTAGGATGGGTCATTAGAAACAAGTGTGAGTTCAAATGATTTTGTATGTTTAGTTTCTGAGATATAAGCGGCCAAAGTTCGTAAAAACGTCGTATTGGGGTAGGATTGACAAAGAAAAAAACTGTTTTTTAGTCGAAATAAGACAGAGTAAGGATGAAAATGTATTGATCGGAACTCATAAACATGTTCAATTATAATCTTATTGATGATAGTACATTAGGGTGTATATGGGGCATAGTAAAAAAAATAGTTTTTCCGGATTTTTTTTCCAGCACTATTTCAAAACCAACAAGTTATTTTTCGTTAAGATATCATAGTTTCAGTCTATTGTAGGCGAAAAAACGTGTTATGTTTCTTGACGACTCTCTCTGTTTGAAATATATATATATATATATATATATATATATATATATATATATATATATATATATTTTTTTTTTTTTTTTTCGATTATACCCCTATACTGAAAACAATTGTCAGATAATTCTTGATTACAAAAAAGGGATTAATTGCTACTGCCCATTGGATAAAAGATAGGGTAACATTCTGATGAACTCAATTTTCAATATTACCTTTCTTTAAGGGTTTTTTTTAATATCTAGAAAACTGTTTCGTTAATTTGGACCATATTTCACTCACAATATTTTGAAAATGTTGACTATCATATACGATAGTTTTATCAACTTTGTATGTTGCGTTTCCAAGATATGCATTTTTGAAGTTTACGTATTACGATATATGGGATATCGATTTAACAACATTTTATGGAACCTTTCGACACATTCAATTCTATTATGAAACTTCGAAATCAATTATTTGATACTATGAACAACACAAACCAACCTCAACAACAATTTGGAACTCAACAGTATGGACTCAAAAAAAAATCGAATTATAAATAACGACTTCTAACATATGAAAAGTCGATTAATATTATGGAAATTATAATATAACAAATCGAAATGAACCTGATGGAGCTATTGTATAGCGAAGCACGCGTCGTGCTTTGGTGAACCCTTAAGTAATGAAAATCTCATAGTGTATTGTAGTAGTGAACTCTAAATCGAAATTGAAACTAATTAAGAAGGGAAACATTCTCAATTGAATATTGATAGAAAGATTTTTCTGTGAATTGAAAAATCCACGATTAAAATGAAGTTATTTTTTGTGCATGTCTAACAGAAAACAACTACTTCCCCGGCTAAAACCACGCTGGACATTGAACTACATCTGACAGATATTCTGAAAAGGCCCTAACTCAAAAGAAAAAATCTGAAATTGAAAATTTGCATTTTTATTCAGATAGTTATTTGATTTTCTATTCCAGTCTTAATTAAGAACTCATAAAGATGAATGAGGCAAAGAAGAATGTTTTCCAAAAAAAGAGTACTCACCAGAAATCATTCGTAACATTGACGCAGGAGAGACATCGCATTCACTAGGTCTTCAATACATTTTTGTCGACGAAAATCTATTTCACGCTTCCACGATCATCAGGAAGACCGGAAGAAATGGAAAACACATTTTCAAGAAGCAATCTCACTTTGCAAAGATGGAAAAAGAAACAGACAACTATGAAACTAATTAGTCATAAACAACATACACAACAATTTACATAATTAAAATCTCAAAAAACAAACAATAAACAAAACCTAAATTCAAATAATATTATTATTATTGTTATTTATTGGTCTATTTGTGCAATCTAAAACATTGTTTAATCGTTCATGGCTAGGAAACTTTATTGTTTCTTGATGACGAGCATATCCTAGGTATCAAAGTTCCCTGCAAATACAGTACAGTAGTAGCCCAGAATACGTGCATTTGCAGGTGCATCAGGAATAATACTGAAGGATATCCACAGTTAATACTTTATAGCACTCCTAAATCTGGACGCTATGTGGCAGCGTAATAGTCCAGGTTCAGGATTACGCATATCAATTTCAAATAGAAACAATAAAGTACCCTAGCCATAAACTATTGAGAAATGTTTTAGATTGCGCAAATAGACCAATTAATACACCAAACAATAATAATGATTTTATTATGTTGTTTAAAACTAATTAGTTTCAATTTCGATTTGTTATATTATAATTTCCATAATATTAATTGACTTTTTATGTTAGAAATCATTATTTATAATTCGATATTTTTCTAGTCTATACTGTTGAGTGTGGTTTGTGTTGTTTATAGTATCAAGTAATTGATTTCGAAAAGTTTTATAATAGAATTGAATGTGTCGAAAGGTTCCATAAAATGTTATTAAATCGATAGGTTACCCCATATATTGTAATACCGTAAACTTCAAAAATGCATGTCTTAGAAACGCAACATACAAAGTTGATAAACTATCGTATATGATAGTCAACATTTTCAAAATATTGTGGGTAAAATATGTTCCAAATTAACGGAACAATTTCTAGATATTCAATAAAAACATTGTAAATGACCTAAAAAAAAAAATAACCACCCTTTATCTAAATGAAAGGTAATATTGAACAATCGAGTTTATCAGAATGTTACCCTATCTTTTATTCAATGGACAGTAGCAATTGATTCCTTTTCTTGTAATCAAAAACGGTTGTTTTCAGTATAGGGGTATACTCAAAAATTGAAAAATATATACACTGTGTCCGTAAAGTATGGAACAAATTCATTTTTAGCTAA
Organism: Gonioctena quinquepunctata; assembly: GCA_018342105.1. Classification (NCBI taxonomy): domain Eukaryota; kingdom Metazoa; phylum Arthropoda; class Insecta; order Coleoptera; family Chrysomelidae; genus Gonioctena; species Gonioctena quinquepunctata. The sequence continues at coordinate 26,823 of JAFIRS010004598.1, forward strand.
ACAGGTCATTTTAAGAAATAATCCTGAAACACGTCGATTTTTTATGTTAATTTACCGTATTTTAAAATAATAATCTAATATACAGGGAGAATTACGTTCGAGTAATGACGTCACCGTCATTTTTTTTAAATGGAACACCCCCATTTTGTCTCAATTCTCGGATTACTCTAGCTGACTGATTCCAAAAATGTATCACATGTTGATTCCAATTGGTACAGGGTGGACAAAAATACAATAGTTTTGTGTGTGCTCATAAAGTAACGCGTAACATTCTTTATTAGGTAAATTAACAATATTATCAAAAATACTTATTGTCTAGCGGCAATTGGTTTAAATGTAACACCCCGTAGTCTGCTACACGTTTAGAGTAATAAAAATGAGCTGTTTCCAAACATGTTTGGTACTTGTGGTCTAGCAGACAGAATATGACAAAAAATATTTCTTATCTATTTATAAAAAACATAGTCGTCTACTTTTTTGGGAAATGTCATTATTTGTTTAGTAATTTATTGATGTTCAGTGACAGTTTAGTACTACAATATTTTTGGTATTCGTGAATAGTCGAATGATTGCTTAGATTTAATTGGAAGTAGAAATGGAGTTAAGTGTAAAACAAAGAATTGAAATACTTATGATGATTGGGTATGGAGACAGATCGCGAACTCAGATGGAAGTGTGCAATTTGTTTAATGATAAATATCCAGAAAGACCTATAACGCGTTCAACAGTCAGTAAGATTGAAACGAAATCGAGAAATTGGTAATGTTGAAAATGTACGCAAATCAGGTCGTCCCCCTGCAAATGCTGATACAGCATTAGATGTTTTACTGAGTTTTGAAGAAGATGCGCACACTTCTGTTCGTAAAGTTAGTCGCTATATCGGTGTTAGCAAAACAACGGTACAAAAACTATTGAAGCTTGAAAAATGGCATCCTTATAAAATCAAACTTGTGCAAGAATTAAACGAAGATGATCCTGATAGAAGACTCCAATTTTGCGAAGAAATGATGGATAAATGTCACCGAGACCCTCTCTTGATACACAACATTATTTTTTCTGATGAGTCCACTTTCATGTTAAATGGTGAGGTTAACCGTCAGAATTGTAGATACTGGGCAAAAGAAAACCCCCACTGGATGCGTGAGCATCATACACAATACCCTCAAAAGGTAAATGTATGGGCTGGAATTGTACGAAATCGAATCATCGGACCCTACTTTTTCGAAGGTAATTTAAACGGGGCAACGTACCTTGAGTTTTTAAAAGGGAATCTCGTACCTACTTTACGTAATTTGTTTCCCAGCAGACGTAATCCTAGAGGTTTTGATGAAAGTTTATGGTTTCAACAGGATGGTGCACCTCCACATTATGCTGTAGATGTTAGAAGGTACCTAGATGAAATTTTTCCGAACAGGCGGATTGGTAGACGTGGACCCACTGAATGGCCAGCGAGGTCACCAGATTTAAATCCTTCGGATTATTTTCTGTGGGGCCATCTGAAGAATGTTATTTATAAAACGGAAAACAGCAAATATTGCAGATATACAAGAGAAAATTCGAACAGAAATAAATAATATTACGCAAGAAACCGTACACAAGGTTCAACAAGAATTTGTACACCGTTTGGGTTACTGTCAAATACAGCAAGGGCTGCAGTTCGAACATTCATAAAGTCATGTATTCCAGCATATTCTGTCCGCTAGACAATAGGTATTTTTGATAATATTGTTAATTTACCTAATAAAGAATGTTACGCGTTACTTTATGAGCACACACAAAACTATTATATTTTTGTCCACCCTGTACCAATTGGAATATGTGAATATATATGTGATACATTTTTGGAATCAGCTCAGCTAGAGTAATCCGAAAATTGAGACAAAATGGGGGTGTTCCATTTGAAAAAAATGACGGTGACGTCATTACTCGAACGTAATTCACCCTGTATATTAGATTATTATTTTAAAATACGGTAAATTAACATAAAAAATCGACGTGTTTCAGGATTATTTCTTAAAATGACCTGTTTAGCTAAAAATGAATTTGTTCCATACTTTACGGACACAGTGTATATTTCAAACAGAGAGAGAGTCATCAAGAAACAAAACAAGTTTTTTCACCTACAATAGACTGAAACTATGATATCTTAATAAATTATAACTTGTTGGTTTTAAAATAGTGCTGAAAAAAAATCCGGAAAAACGATTTTTTTACTATGCCCCGAATACACCCTAAGATTATAATTGAACATGTTTATGAGTTCCGATCAATACATTTTCATCCTTACTTTGTCTTATTTCGACAGTTTTTTTCTTTGTCAATCCTACCCCAATACGACATTTTTACGATCTTGCAGCCAAAGTAATATCTCAGAAACTAAATATACAAAATCGTTTGAACTCACACTTTTTTCTAATGACCCATCCTACTATAACATAATACAATTTCGGGCAATTCGATCTAGAGCCAATTTCCCATATGTTTTCGTGCGGGGTTCATTATGAAATTGAAATGGCGGCTCCAAGATGGCCGATGATCTCTGTGTTTATGGTCCGACTTTATTCAAAATTGGTATGTGGGGGTTTTCGGGGTCGGAGATTTTGAAATTTTTATCGAAATCCACAAATTCAAGATGACGGACGAGGTGTGTAATGATGGCCCGATTTGATTCAAAATTGATACGTCGGGGTTTTTGGGGTCGGAGAATATGAATTTAGTCGAATATTATTGATTTTTAGTTAATGAGTTCATGAATTGAAGATGGCAATTCCAAGAAGGCGAATGAGTTTTTCTTCAGATGGTCTCCTCATTGAAAGGCTAGATAGCTCAGAACTTATAGGAAAAAGGCCTCATAATGACGATGCTCTAACAAAAATGCATAGATTAAGGCGTACTTAAGTACTAAAAAGCACAAAATAAAATAATTAATGAAAAATCTTTTTAGAGACAAGCTTTTATTCAAATGCTTCAAAAATTAAAAAATAATTGCTTTAGTTGTGTGACGTAGGTTATTACGTGAGTTATAGATTCAAAAGCTTGTCGCTTTTGTATTCGAACTGAAAACTTTGCGCGACAAGCTTTTGAATCTATAACTCACGGAATAACCTGCGTCACACATCCAAAGCAATTATTCATTACTTTTAAGTGCATTTGAATAAAAGCTTTTCTTTCAGAAGGTTTTTTAATAATTATTTTATTTATCGCTCTTTACGGCGTTTCCAAAGAAAACACCATAACCTTTGGCTCCCTACGTCAAAATTTCGCAAGATATTGACGAAGAGTAAATTCAGTCTTTTTGCATTTTCCTCTACAAGGTAAGCTGCAAGGCAATATTCTTTTTCTACGACAACCTCGATAAATGTTCATTTTATAACCGTAACTTCAATCATAAACAAGCACATTTTGTACAGAATTTCATTTTTGCATCGGTTGCTAGGCAATTAAAAAAAAGTTAGGTCTACGTTCACTCTAAAATCACGACGACTACGGCTTGTCAAATTATGACGTCCAGCGACAAATTGATGGAATATCAGCAGATCGTTTCTGTCAAAGTTTTAGTAGGTAACGAGTAATTTCATAGTTGTTTTCTATAAAAACTATTAATTAAAATGGAAACTGATAGTGATATTGACTTAGATTTGTCACCTCCGAACATAATAGAAGCAGCGAAGGTAACAACACTGAATTTATCACCGGAAACGTCGAAGAGTATGTATCAACGCGCTTATAACCTTTTTTTGGAATGGAAGGTAGATCAAAAGACAAAATCGTTTTCCGAGAACGATTTAATGGCTTATTTTGGCGACTTAGCCAAAAAATTCAAAAGTTCCACTTTGTGGTCACACTTCTCATTGCTGAGAACGACTCTCAGTATCTATAATGATATAGATATTGCCAAATATTTGAAACTGAAAGCATTCCTCAAGCGACAGTCTAACGGCTACAAACCCAAAAAGTCAAAGATCTTTACAGCAAATGACATCGATAATTTCATTGAACAGGCTCCAGATGAAATATATTTGGCAACAAAAGTAAGTTTTATATGTCCATTTGATGAAAAATATGTTTAAGTAAACTAATTTACATTGTAGGTTGCATTAGTTATTTGAGTAATGGGTGCATGTAGAAGACATGAATTACATCAAATGAAAATTACTCATTTCAATGATCTTTGTTCAGCTGTTTTAGTAACAATACCAGACAGTAAAACCAAAATAGTACGAAATTTTACTGAGACTGGCAAATTCCACGAAATTTATAAAAAATACGCAAATCTTCGCCCTCAAAATGCTAATGGTCTATGGTTTTTCATTAATTATCAAAAAGGAAAGTGTACCATTCAGAGAATAGGTCTGAATAAGTTTGGAGCTATGGGAAAATACATTGCCAAGTATTTAAAATTGCCGAATTACGAATTATATACTGGGCACTGCTTTCGCCGATCCTCCGCAACAATTCTTGTTGATGCTGTAGGTGACATAACCACGTTAAAACGCCACGGTGGCTGGAAATCTACTACAGTCGCTGAGGGATATATTGATGAATCGAAGAAAAGTAAGCTTGACATAGCAAATAAAATTGCAAATGCAATACAGAACATACCATCAGGCATACCAACGAATTTAGAAATGGAAAATCGCGAGAAGCCGTCTACTTCAACGTCGACAAATCATCAATTTCGAAAAGAATTAAGTATTCAGCAATCAAGTTCTCCAAATATGATAGTCAATAATTGCACATTCAACTTCAATTAGATACATACATACTTTTATAGGCTTCTATTTTTGTGTACCTATTAGAAATAGCAATAAATAAATAAATAAAAATATTTACATATTTCTTCAATTTATATTTTAATTCTGATAGCGGCGAATTTGGAGTGATGAAAAATCATCAGTTTATTTCTTTCAACGTTTTTGCAATGCATGCATGTATTAAACGTGAACGATATGTTGTCATAGAAAAAGTATAGTATGCAACTCGCAACAAAATGGTCATTTTGCACTCGTATGAATTGCAGCACTTGCCTTCGGCTCGTGCTGCAAATTTCATACTCGTGCAAAATGGGCATCATTTTGTGCTCATTGCATAATATACTATTTCGAACCTACCACCATGTTCAGGCTACACGGGAGTCCAGAGCAATGGGGTTGGGAAGAATCAGGATTGGACTTACCCCAGTGAAAATAACAGCAGATCCGGCACCCGAAGCAATCCTGAACATTATTTCGTGCAAGTACAAGAAGGGGTGCTGTTAGGTCCGTGGGTGTAGGGAAGGAGTGTTCTGTTATCTGCCATGGTGACGCGTGTGAAAACAGCGCAGATATTTTTGAGGGCTCTGGAGAAGAAGAAAGAGGATGAAGACCTGGCTGTTGTGGAATTATTCGCACAAGAGGTCGGAAGAGACAGCAAAAATTAAGAAGATGAAAGACATTTGCCAGAATATATTGATATCAGTGAGCCTGGACCATCTGTGTTATCGAAACGGAAGAAAAGACATCAGTGAATGACAAATCGTGAATTAGGCTATTAAGTTACCATATGGAAAAAAAAACGCGCCTCTCACCCTTCCTAATAGTGGTACGGAAATGAGTGAAAAACAGTACTAGGTATTGAATAATCAGTATTTACTGAACAAATATTTTGAAAAATGGATCAAACAAAGGTTGCAGAGAATTTCATTTTCTACAGTGTCCGGCAGATATTTGTCAATAAATGGGAGAAATGTTTATTGCACCATCCAAATTTCATTTATCTCCTTTCGTATACGAGGGAGGTGGAATAATTTGGAAGTAGCTTAGGAGTAAAGTACCTTTATTTATCAAAATACACCTGAAGTTCAATTGAATAAATGACTTACAATTCAAAGAATATTCCGAATTCAGAATCACAGCCTCCTATTCCAAAAACAAGTTTTTACTGATTTTTTCTATTTTTTTATTCGCCACCCTATGTATTATGGGAATTTGTAATGTCATAGAACACTTATCATTGAATATTGCCTGAATGGCCATATGAAGTTGAGTTCCGTCCAACTATCAACTAGAAAATTGCATTAATCGAACTTGGTGCCGACAAAATCTCATTTCTTGTTGCCATTGAAAAAAAGAAGATATTTTTCATAATTAAGGTATAACAAATGACATCTGCAGTTCAAAATCAATTGGAAGCAACGTCAAAAGACAGGTCGTACCAATGAATAGTAGTACTCTAGAGTGAATAGGAATCTGGTATAATTCGCAAAGTTGGCTTTGGAAAACAATGGTCAAGTAGTAAATAGTTTGATCTTTGACATCTGATTTTTGTGTTGTTATAATGGCTGCACGCTTGAATCTCCAAGAAAAAATTGAGATTGTTTTAATACATGGTGACAACTATCGAACTCGTCGCGAAACTTCAAATATATTCAATGAGAGGCATCTGGGTGGAAATGTCCATTATGCAGCGGTAAGCAAAATTTCAAAAAAGTTCAAGGAGTCTGGATCAGTTGACAACAAACATAAAGTAACACACCATAGAAATGTCACTGTAAATGATAACGCTGCACTGGATATTGTTTTATCTGTTGAGGAGAATCCAAGACTTTCGTTATCTGAAAGGCAGAATGATATTGGCTTTTCCTAACGGTCAACCAGGAGAGTCTTGAAAAGGAACAAATTCAGACTATACAAACCAAAATTCATTCATACACTCAAAGAAAAAGACTTCGTTGCACGTTTGGACTTTTCTGGTTTCATGTCGAAGTTGAAGAAGATAACCATTTCTCCAGAAAAATTTCGTACACTGATGAAGCTACTTTCACATCCAATGGTACGGTAAGCTCTCAAAATTGAAGATGGTGGGCAGATGGAAATCCAAATTTCAGAATCGAGTGTTAGGATCAATATAGCTTCAAAATTAATGTCTGGTGTGGAATTTTCCATGATAAAATTCCTGGCCCAGTATTTTTTTGGCAAAATTTGAATGCACAAACATTTTTATTGGATTACTTTGACAACCTTCCGCTACGTGTTGGAGCCAACATGTTTTTTCAATGAGATGGTGCATCTGTTCACTCGACTCTAGAGGTGAGAGCGTGGCTGAATAGGGAATTCCGTAATAAGTAGATAGGGCGATACTCAAATAATCCGTGGCCTACTAGATCTCCAAACCCAACTCCTGTCGATTTTTTTCTGTGGTGATACCCCAAAGAGAAGGTCTACAGACAACGGCCTTTTAGAGATATCGTAACATCAAAATTCAAAGTCGCCCCATTGAACCAACAAACAGTACCCAAATTGGAATTACAGGGAGCAGATTGGGCTGTCGCCTGGGAAAAACAATATGCAATGAGTTGGAGTATAAAATCAGGAGAGTTAATCATTGGATATATTCCATGGTTGTTCTGAAGCAAATAAAATCCGAATCGAGGCGGTTCCCAATCTTTGTGACCTGCAGAATAGGGGAAATTCGAGATGAAACTGATATTTCTTAATAATAATCGTTTTTATTGATAGTAAGTGAGACATAAATCATACATGAGATGTGATTCTAGTACTATCAAAGGGCAGAGTTAGCGTTTACCCATGTGTTAGATGGGTAAATACTTTCTTACACTCAATACTAATATACTAATGGAGAATAGAAATGAAAAGAGAAAAAAAAAGGTAAATTACAATATCTAGCAATATATCTATACAGTGCTAGTCAAAAGTCCCCTCCCCCCCTCGTATCTTTTGAACGGGTATACTTATAATAATGAAATTTGGAGGGTGGAAATAAACGGATGTAGGCTTCTCAACTGGTCATAACAGGTGACGCAATAGTCATAAATGACGTCACAAGGCCACTGTGACCAATAATTTTAAATGGGACCCTATGGCAAGTGACAGCTCGTTTGAAAGGTATTGAGAATACCTATTCAGTCATACCAATTTTGTTTGGGTTTCGGCTGATTTTGATTGATAAATTGAAGAAATACGAAAATTATAGTTTCGCATTTAATTAATAAAGATTTTAAAGTACGCCTCTGGTTAATTGTCAAAAAGGTTGACGTTTTTGAATTCTCTACTTGTCAAAAGTGTTTATACCTTGAAAATTTACCTAAGCTATTGTTTAACGAGACGTTTAAGTGTTTACATAGGCAAAATGATACGTACTGTAGCCGACAAAGTAGCAGCTATCTTAATAATTGGTGAATGTAGAAACAATTTCCATGCAGCGGAACGACTGTTTAATGAGAGGTACCCCGATCGCCCTATATCGAGGGTTTATTTGAGGGAGCTTCTTCGGAAGTTTGAAGCATCAGGTAGTGTTCAAGATGCCAAACGATCTGGTCGACCAACAATTAGTGATGACAAAAAAATTGACATAATTGGAGAAATGGTAGTAAACCCTACTTCTTCCACAGCCCAAGTTGCGTCTATCTGTGAAGTCAGTCAAAGGACAGTACATAGGGTGTTGGCTAAAAACAAATTTCATCCATACAAATTAAAAATGGTGCACCAACTTTCAGATGATGACCCCGACCGAAGACTAGAATTCTGTGAAACTATGTCCAATAAAATGAACCAACGACCAGGCTACATACAGACAATTTGTTTTAGTGACGAAAGTACTTTCTTTCTCAATGGAATGTTTGGGCAGGTATTTTGGAAACTTGGAGTGACACAAATCCTCACATCTTTCGTGAAAAACATACTCAATTTCCAGAAAAGTAAATGTTTGGGCAGGTATTTTGGGAAACCACATAGTTGGGCCTCTTTTTCTCAATGCTAACTTAACCGGTGAATTGTATCTGGAGATGTTACAAAATGATATTGAGTCGTTAATTCTTGAAATTCTAGAAGATAATCCAGATGAATTCGACAACTTGGAAATAACGTTTCAACAAGATGGTGCTCCTGCACACTATTACGGTGCAGTAAGACGTTACCTAGATGAAGAATATCGTGGTAGATGGATTGGACGACGAGGTTCGATCGAATGGCCAGCTCGGTCACCGGACCTTACACTATTAGATTTTTTCTAGGGGGGTACTTGAAATCTAAGGTTTACGCTACAGCACCTGACAGGATTGCCATTCTGAAACAACGAATTGTTGAAGAATGTAGGCAATTCCGCTGACACACTGGGACGAGTACGACAAGAGTTTAGCAATAGGATGCATTACTGCCAGGAAGTAGATGGAGCACATTTTGAACACTTATTATAAGAACTGGTTCTTAAATCTTTATTAATTAAATGCGAAACTATAATTTTCGTATTTCTTCAATTTATCAATCAAAATCAGCCGAAACCCAAACAAAATTGGTATGACTGAATAGGTATTTCCAATACCTTTCAAACGAGCTGTCACTTGCCATAGGGTCCCATTTAAAATTATTGGTCACAGTGGCCTTGTGACGTCATTTATGACTATTGCGTCACCTGTTATGACCAGTTGAGAAGCCTACATCCGTTTATTTCCACCCTCCAAATTTCATTATTATAAGTATACCCGTTCAAAAGATACGAAGGGGGGAGGGGACTTTTGACTAGCACTGTATAATAATAATGTGTAAGGCACAAAAAAAAAAACAATGTAAGTAATGATATGTTAGTATGTCTGAACACGTAGAATGGGGATAGATTGAACATGGATAATTATTTTATTTATAAGTGTAGATGTACAGCGGGAATACTTATAAATGTATATCATCCATCAACAGAAGTTTTTTCATTTTTTTCTTGAAGAGTCCAATGGAAGTATTTTTTAGAGCATCTGGTACCTTATTGTATAGCCGTGATATCATGTAGGAAAATGAAGACTGATAGAGAGAGGTTTTGACACTGGATTCCTTCTGATTTGAATGTTGCCGATCAAGCGACGAAAGAATTAAACGAAATGGACTTTGGAGTGCATAGCAATTGGTTGAAATGACCCAAATTCTTGAAACTTCTAGAGGAAACTTGGCCCAAGAATCCAGAAGAATGTTCTGAAGAAAATATGGAAAATATTTTCACGGTTTTCGAACATGGAAGAGATTTAAAGCTACCCAAGATCAAAATATTTTCAAAATGGATTCGTCTGATCAGATCAACTGCATGGGCACTTCATTTCAAGAAAGTTTTTAGAATTCCCAAGAATAACAGACCACGCAAAGTTAAATTTGATGTTGACACACTCGAAGAGGCTTCTAAGTTATGGCTGAAAAACAGTCAGGGGGAATCTTTTGAAGAAATATCACTCTTGAACCGAAACAAGACCCTTCCAAAATCCAGCAGGCTATTCGAATTGTCAGCTTTCCTAGATGAAACTGGCATTATTCGTTTGGGGTGCAGATTTCCTGAGAGTGAATCACTGAACCTTGGATATGATTCTCGATATCCGGTTATTCTAGACTCCAAGAACAAATATACCCAGATGTTGATTGACCACTACCACCATGAATCTGGTCATAATGGTGTAGAAACGGTTATAAACAATTCGAGGCTCAAATATTGGATTCCTCATATTCGACAAGCAGTCAAGAAATGTTTCAATACTTGCCTCTATTGAAAAATCCAGAAATGTAAGCCAATAGCTCCTGAAATGGGTCTCCTTCCACCAGAGAGATTGGATTCTGACGGATTCCCTTTCACATACGTTGGTATTGACTTCTTAGGGCCGATGACCTTTCCGTGGGGCGAAGAAAAGAAAAACGATATGGCGTTCTCTTTACACGCCCAACTATTAGAGCAGTGCATATCGAAGTAGCAGCATCTCTAGATACCAGTACTACGATTCATGCCATCAGACGTTTTTTATGTCGCCAGGGACATCCAAAAGAAATTCGATCAGATAATGGAACGAATTTTGTTGGTGCTGAACGAGAACTGAGAGAAAGTGTGTATTCCTTGGATGATGTAGAAATTATACTGTTTTTATTAATCTATTGACCTATTTTCGTCTCTCAGAAATCATTTCACCCTATATAATTCAATGGTTAATGTCGTTGCCAGAAAAATATATTCCTGCAGAGTCTGAGCTGTATCTGTTTGAAAGTTTCACAGGCACCAAGTTAGATTAATGAAATTTCCTAGTTGATACTACGGTTATAAGGGTTCTATGAAATTACGAATTCTCATAATACATAGGGTGGTGAATTTAATAACAAAAAATTAAACCGACGAAAAAATCAACTGAAAAGCAAAAAATAAAATAAACCTTCTTGGTCTTAATGATAATTGATCTCCTAAACTAATATGAGTAACTGATTTTGATTCGGCGCCAAACAAACAATTATCGAAGATCCTTATATTTTGAAACAATTTTAGAAGAAATTGATTTTAATCAAAACTATATATTTCTGGGAGACTTTAATATTCGCTGGGATATCCCAAATGACATGTATACAAAGAAATTAAAACAATCTTTCACACTATACGGTTTCAAACAGTTTGTTACATTTCATACCAGGGTCACAGAACGTAGTGCAAGTACGATTGATCTGGTCTTTTCTAATAACTATGATGTGGAAGTACATAAACTAAATAATAAAATTACTGACCATGAAACATTAACATTACGCATACAACAACATGAATATAATATTACCCAAGAATACCATCAAGAATGGCTCTATAACTCTGTCAACGTAAACAAAGTCTTCACAAATTTTATGTCAAATATAAAAGAAACCCTCCATAATGAATACCCCCAACAAACCAGAAAAGTCATAAAATCAAAAGAATGGTTTAACGAAACCGCCAAAATGGCTATATCTGATCGTAACTATGCTTATAACAGATTCATAATCTCCAAATCTAAAGATGATTGGTTGGCATATACTCAAAAAAGAAATAATAGTGTTATGGTAATTCGTAATCTCAAACAATCATATTTTGAAAATAAAATTGATAATGTCAAAAATAACTCACAATTACTATGGAGAACTTTAAAATCTTTAATAAAAACAAAACCATCCAATCAAATTACAACTATTTTCAAAAATAATGTTGAGATATACGAAAACATAGAAAATGAATTCAATGACTATTTTATTTCGAGTATTGAACAAATTGTCAGCAACCTAACGAGTGTTGAATTTATTATAAGAGAAGCCTCCTATTTTTAAAATCGAGCGGTTAACCCAAATAAAAGACTTGATCACTTCGAGAAACTTTCACTTGGAGAACTCAAAAACATTATCTTTGAGCAGCAGAACAAATTTTCAGAAGATGAAATAGATTTTAAATTAATAAAAAATACTTTTGATGTCATTGGTTATCCTCTCTTACACTGTATTAACACCTCTTTACAACTTGGAGAATTTCCCAATAATTTAAAAACCTCAGTTGTAATTCCAGTACCAAAGATAACCAGCACTAAGAATATTGAGGAACATAGACCTATTAACACTTTACCTTGTTTGGAAAAAATATTAGAATTGTCAACCTATAAACAATTCACAGCATATCTTGATACTCAAAAACTACTTAACCAAGACCAGTCAGGCTTTCGAAGCGGTTTCTCGTGTGAAACAGCATTGCAAAAAGTAGTGAATGACTTTAAATATGCTATGGACGAAGGTAAATCTATTGTAGCGGTGTTCTTAGATTTACGTCGTGTATTCGAAGTTGTAGATAGAACAATCTTATTAAATAAACTTAAATATTACTTTGGAGTAAATGCATCCTCATATAAATGGTTTGAGTCGTATTTGGAACATAGATATAAAAAAACTAAAATCAATAATAAAATATCACAAAAAAGAAGTTTTAACTGGAGTACCACAAGGAAGTGTATTGGGCGCCATACTTTTCATATGTTTTATTAATGACATATTAGATCTGGATTTGGGCGAATGTAAAACACACCTATTCGCAGATGATACCATCGTCTACATTATGGGTGATAATATTAATAACTTAATAGGAAAACTAAACCAACACCTTAAAAAAATTCACGACTGGTTTAATAATAATGAGATCGTTGTCAACGTAAATAAATGTAAATACATGATAATCAAAAACAAACGAAAAATGCAAGAGGTAATTGATTGCAATGTTCAATTTGACGGAAGAGATCTAGAACGTGTGAGCCATAATAAATATCTAGGTATAATTATTGATGAAAAACTTACCTTTAGTGAGCACATTGATTATCTTTCAAAGAAAATATCTAAAAAAATAGGATTTGCATATAGGATTAGCAGAACAGTAACTCAATACACTAAACAATTAATATATAATAGTATAATAAAACCCCATTTTGATTACTGTTCCTCTATACTCTTCATGTGCAATGAATCAGATATTCATAAACTACAGATTCTGCAAAATAGTTGTATGAGATTCTTACTAAATACCAACAGATATGAAAATGTAAACAGAATGCAAATGAAGTTGAATTGGCTGTCAATTAAGAATTTAATTATGGTTCGTACAATGATTTTTATTTACAAACTTATAAACAATATGTTACCAGAATATTTGTCTACAAATCTACAGTTCCGCAATGAAATACATTCATATAATACACGCCAAAAAAACCACATAAACGTTCGTCAAACCAACCTGATTTGCACGAAAAAAAGTATCTTTGATGCTGGAATCGTGATCTATAATAACCTACCCGATTTTATCAAACTGTCTCGTAATATGAATATTTTTAAAAGTAGTATCCGTCAATATATATTAAACGATCAATTTCAGTAATTGAACATCACATTCTATAGGGCGATCTAGGCTATTCTTGTTCTCAGAATTGTTCAGGTATAGGGATTTCTCTGTACTTTTTAAAACTATGTTATATCATGCTCTGATGCTAATAGAGCTATATTTTAATTAACTAACAATTAGCGTTTTACATTTCTACTAATATTTATTCATTGATGTCTCTTATATATTGTATTTATCTATACTAACCCACCTCATCTCTGTATCTTTGTGATAAAACGATATTGTATTAGCAATGCTAAATAAATAAATAAATAAATAATAATATTACTTTGAAGAAGTAATCAAAACGCAGCCGTGCATCTCGCTGCCATCATTTTACGCTTTACCTAATTCAATTGCTAGTTTGTTTGGCGCCGACTCAAAATTAGTTACTCACATTAGTTTAGGAGCTCAATTATCATTAAGACCAAGAAGGTTTATTTAATTTTTTGATTTTTAGTTGATTTCTTCGTCAGTTTAATTTTTTGTTAAAAAGTTATTATTTTTCAATTTTTTGTGGCTGAAATCTACTAATTACTATCTACTTAATTTTTGATTACTTCCATATTACTTACTCACCTAGCTTACTTCAACTATTAACTGTTCAATCATATGATTATTTACTACAACTATTTATTGTTATATATAATAAACATTATTTTTGAAATTTCTGGTTAGTTGATTCCATCACTTTGTATATAATTTCATCCTTTCATAGAATGTGATTATTGTGACGGATGTAGGAGGATCTGTCAATGTCAACTACATTTGTGTGCCAATGTTCACAAGTGAAAAATCAATCATCCCCTATTTTTCACCCCTAGGGGTGGATTATTTCATTACAAATTAGAATATGATCAACTATGAGGTATACCCTATCTAATAGAAAAGAGAATAATCCAAATCGGAAAACCCACTACAAAGTTATGCCTGATAGAATCGGTTAACGGACCAAAATTCAGAGGGTGAACGATCAATATCCCCCATTTTGCTACCCTTAGGGATGGATTTTTTTGTTCGAATTCAAATGGGACCAACTTCGAAGTACACCCTATCCAATGAAAAAAGAATCATCGGAATCGAACTGCTCTGTGAAAAGTTATGCGTGGTCTTACATAAAAAATAATACTCATTTTAAAAAAACACCCTTTTATAGACAACCAGATCAAAAAAATTTAAAATAAGAAAAAAATGTATTTTATTTAAAATGGTATCGCCTCAGCTAACAATTACCTGTGATCTGAGACATTTCTTATTCTACTGCCCTAGGTGTGTAATGTACTATATAATTATTGATACCATGCACCCCACACTTTTTTTTAAATAAAATAATTTATTTTCTTATTTTCAATTTTTTAGTCTGGTTTTCTATAAAAGCGTGTTTTTTAGTTTTTTTCAACTATTATTTATTTCCGACTTTTTAGTGTGGTTTATTTATAAAAGCGTGTTTTTTTTTTAAACTATCACTTTTATTATTTTTTGCAAATATAAAAATGGAATAATCTTATCAAAGTAGGTAATCATAATCTCCGACCCCAAAAACCCCCACATACCAATTTTGAATAGAATCAGACCTATCACAAAACTCGTCCGCCATTTTAAAGCCCCATCTTGAATTTTAATTTTTACGAAAAAATCATAATATTCGTCACCAAAAACCCCACATACCAATTTTGAATAGAATCAGACCATAATCACAAATTTCGTACGCCATATTAGAGCCGCCATATTGTTTTTTTTTCCACACAAAAATTTAACAACACATTGTCACACCACGAAAACCCTCAGATACCAATTTTGAAGCGAATCGGACCATAATCACAAATTTCGTACGCCATATTAGAGCCGCCATATTGTTTTTTTTTCCACACAAAAATTTCTCAATGCATTGTCACCGGAATTATGTACACCTGCCAAATTTCAAATCATTTGGACGTCTGGGTGGGTCAAAATCGCGCCCAAAAGAGTCGGTTACAAACAAAGAAACAAACATACAAGTGAAGCTAATATAAATCGTGTAAAAAATATACGCGTCGACTAGAGAACCTCATTCTTTTTGGTTTCGTCGGTTAAAAATAGAAAAAATCAGTAAAAACTTGTTTTTGGAATAGGAATATTCTTCAAATCGTAAGTCATTTATTCAAATAAACTTCAGGTGTATTTTGAAAAATAAAGGTAATTTACTCTTGAGCTTTTTTCAAATTATTCCACCTCCCTCGTATACGAATGGAGATGAATAAAATTTGGTGCAATTTGAGTTTCAGCAGAAGCAAAAACTTTTATGAAGAATACAATTTTCTGAGAAATTCGAAAAAAACTTTTTTCCCATTTGTTGCCAAAAATCTGCCGGACACTATATAAGGAAATATCCTAGAAGAACTAGTTTTCGGTACCATTTTTCCGATATGGCGGTGCGAGCGGCGGTCTCTCAAAGTCGAAAATTCGGAATATCAATTAGACACTGAACTGTACGAATCTATCAAATCAGAAGTATCCAGGACGTTTCGCAAGCCAGAACCTACCCATTGCCTGGCCTATTCTGACGCGCCAAATATGATGTAGATATACATGTCAAAATTTTCATTTTTAGTAATTTCCGAACTGTGGGATATAGTTTTCGAAAACACGTCGATTGATATTCGATAACGAAAATCTTTTGCACTCTCGAATGTTTTTTTTTTCATTTTCGAATGCAAGAATAGCATTTCACAATTAAGCATAAAAAATTAATAATAACAGGGTGATTCACGACAAATTGTACATAGTCCGACCATAAGTACTATGGACCGAGGCCATTTCATATCTGGTATTAAAAAATGCCTTGTAGCGTTTTTGACGGATATACAGGGTGATATTTGAAAATATGGGAATTATTCTAAAAGTAAAAAACTCAGACATATGAAATTTGGCACACTGAGTATGCTCACTGAGCTCAATGAAATAGGTTTTAAAAAAAAATCTATTTCAGGTACTTAGTTTTTTCTAGATTTTTATTGGTTTTTAAAAAACAACACCCTGTGAGCCAGATCAGACAATTTTTATTTCTCTAACTTTACAGCTTGTTTTCTACAGAAAAAAATCAAACTTTCAAAAATAGTATAAATTTAATGGATTCACATTCTGCTCATGACTGATGCGGCACTACATCGATAGAACATAATCATTTTTCAACTAAAATCATAAGGAAAGTTCATATTACTCGATATAAAGTATTATTCAATCAACCGTTGGAATTCCAGGGCCGTATCTATTTAGTTTCTCACGTTTTTATTGATCCTGTAAAAACAGCACCCTGTAAAGCGAGTTGAACAAATTTTCTTTCTGCGGGCGATACTAACCCAAATAGAAAAACGCTGTTTGGCATACATAGAAAAAAACCATTACTTTTGAAAACAGTGCAAATGCAAGTAGGCTTTGAATTCGCTTTGAAAAACATATGAAAAAACGGGTGACCGAAGCTGGTGCGTTCATTTTGACAGTTTGAGTTGGTTCTTCAGCATGTCAGTTCACTTACCCAGAATACGCTGATATCATTTTTGTATAGGGATATTGTAATGGAAATGCCAGAGCAGCAGTCAGGGAGTACCGGAGGAGAGTCCCCAACCACCAAACGTTTAACAACGTTTTTAAGCACCTGCGAGAAACGGGAAAATTTCCTTCTGGTTCTGCAGAACGTGGTGAGCGACTAACTGAAGACCAAAAACGGGATATTTTAGGAATGGTTAATCAAAATGATAGGATAAGTACCCGGCGAATATCCAGCATTTTGTACATTTCTCAGTCCCCAGTTTTCAGGACGTTGAAGGAAGATCTCCTCCATCCACTAGTGCAGAGACTGCATCCGGGAGATGATATCCCACGTTTGCGATTATGCAGGTGGATCTCTGCAAATAGAAGATACATTTATCAGACATTGTTTTGCGATGAAGCCCAGTTCACGAAAGACGGCATAAACAATTACAGAAATGATCACAACTGTAGACATGAAAATCCATATGTTATAAAGCAAACTAGATCTCAAGTTAGATTCTCTGTCAACGTTTGGTTAGGTATCATCGGTAATAAATTAGTGGGTCCTTATTTTTTCAACGATAGATTGAGTGGGCAGAAATACCTTGATTTTTTTGAAAATGTTCTCCCTGTTCTTCTGGAAGATGAGGAAGTCGATGTGAGAGATATGAGATTTCAACACGATGGAGCAGGACCCCATTACACCAGGGCACTTAATCAGTTTCTTAATCAAAATTTTCTCAATTGATGGATGGGACTTGGTGGGCGGCGAGATCACCTGACCTCACCCTACTATATTATTATTTGTGGGGCGTTTCAAAAATCATAGTATATGGGGTAGAGATCACAACAAGAGAACAGCTACGTGAGAGAATAATTGAAGCATTCTGCTTCATAAAAAGGCATCGAAATCAGATAAGAAAAGCCGTTAGGAATATCTTGAAAATCTTGGCATTTTGAAAATAAACTTAAATCAGATTGTTGTGTTGTGTAGAAAAACATACATTTGCACTGTTTTCAAAAGTAATAGTTTTTTCTATGCATGCCAACAGCGTTTTTTTTTATTTCGGTTAGTACCATCCGTTTTGATATGACAGGAAGAAAATTTGTTCAACTCGCTTTGCAGGGTGTTGTTTTCATAGGATCAATAAAAACGTGAAAAATAAATAAATACGGCCCTGGAATTTCAACGATTGATTGATTGAATAATACTTTATATCGAGTAATATGAACTTTCATTATGATTTTTGTAGAACAATGATGATGTACAATCGATGTAGTACCGCATCAGTCATAAGCAGAATGTGAATCCAATGAAATTATACTATTTTGAAAAGTTTTTTTTCTGCAGAAAACGAAAACTTTCGCGTTCATTTCTTCCAACTGTTGCTTAGTATCGTCCTTAAGATTTAAAGTGAGAAAAATAAAAATTGTCCGATCTGGCTTACTGGGTGTTGTTTTTCAAAAACAATGAAAATCTAAAAAACTAAGTCCGGACAGGTAATTAAAATTTTTCAAAAACCTATTTTATCGAGCTCAGTGTGCCAAATTTCATATGTATGAGTTTTTTACTTTTAGAGATATTTAACGTAGAATAATTCACATATTTTCAAATATCACCCTGTATATCCATCAAAAACGCTACAAGGCATTTTTTTAATACCAGATATGAAATGGCCTCGGTCCATAGTACTTATGGTTAGACTATGTACAATTCGTCGTGAATCACCCTGTATACCTTAATTTATCAACTTTTTGTGTTTCATACATCAGTGTGAGTCATTACAATATTCAAATTGAATTTTCTAGACAAATTAAGAAATAAGATATACAAACATTCTCCAAAAACTCCAAGAGTTGGCTGGCAAGTTTCTATGACATCTTATTTTTTCAGCTTCGCGATTAACATCCTCATCCGACAGTTCGCCATGTTGTCTACAACCTGAGCCTCGCTCGGCCAACCGAAGCCATGCCTCGCTAAAGGGGTAGCCATGGCAGGCCTGCTGCTGCTTCTGGGGTTGCTGGCCTGCGTTCCTCTGGCATCCTTTCAACCTCCCATTCTCGTCCTCTCTGAAACCTGTTATTTTCCTCTCGATATGGATACGATCAAGCAAGAGTTGGAGTCTTCGAATATCAGCGTTAGCATTATGGAGGAGCAAGGTGAGTGTTTGCTATGTTTATTTAAACGCCATGAATCAAGACAAGATTTCTTATCTCAATGTCTATCGCTCGTCTTGCCTTGTTTTCTTTAGTTAATAAAAATATATTGACTTGTACTGAGTACTGAGGTTGTTTTCTGTTCTGCGATTACTTGATAGGCTAAGAGCTGGCTGCAGGAAACCTGGCCAATCGAGTAACAGAAGGGAATGTTTTTAACATGTTGTAACAAGTAAAGTACGTGATCGAATGCCCAGGCTATTCAGTGATGAGCGGTGTGGAGTTCTTTCGACCGCCTTGCTAGTGACAGATTTATTCATGTTTCAAGCAAAGGAAATTGTAAATTTCAATGGACGCCAGAATTTTTTCTTCAATTAGGATAAAAATTCAAACTTCCTAGCCAATAATAATTGCAAATCAAATGATGTTTCCTTCTGTGAATCAGTACAACAATAAAACAAATACGAAATTTATCAGTCTATTTACGAATGCCCAGACTATTCAGTGAAGAGCGGTGTGGAATTCTTTTGACCGCCTTGCTAGTGACAGATTCATTCATGTTTCAAGGAAAGGTTTTTTAGAAATTGTAAATTTTAATGGACGCCAGAATTTTTTGTTTAATTAGGATTGAAATTCAAACTTTCTAGCCAATAATAACTGCAAATCAAAAATGTTCCCTTCTGTAAATCAGTACATCAATAAAACAAATACGAAATTTATACAGTCTATTTACGAATGGCCAGGCTATCCAGTGAAGAGCGGTGTGGAATTCTTTTGACCGCCTTGCTACTGACAGATTTATTCATGTTTCAAGCAAAGGTTTTTTAGAAATTGTAAATTTTCATGGACGCCAGAATTTTTTGTTCAATTAGGATAAAAATTCAAACTTCCTAGCCAATAATAATTGCAAATCAAATAATGTTTCCTTCTGTAAATCAGTACAACAATAAAACGAATACGAAATGTATAGTCTATTTACAAAACAGTATGTACAAAAGTTTCTGCTTCATCACAATTGAGTTTTGAGTTTCCTTTACGTGGTCATACAATTCCAACAACGTGTTGTTTAATTGAGTGGAGTAGTGTAGCTCGTAGCTAGACTTAGCATAGTCGTGTGGCTCGCAATCAGGACGTACCAATGGCTGCTGGGCGACCAATCAGGTTGAATAGATAATCATAAACTTCTTATCCGTGGAATGATTGTTCTCAGCAATATGACATGAAACACAATATTGTTGGTGTCAGAATTGTATTTACTAATGGATTGAATTTCTTGGAATTTGGAGTTTCTCAATACACTCTTCAACGCACGGTTGTTACAGATGAGTATAATCTCAATAACAGATTGTCGCTTGGAATTATTTGAACATAAATATCAGCCTGTGCTGAGATTTGACATTAATATTCAATACTAAAATTGAAGAATCAAGTTTAAATTTTGACATAGACAAAAATTGATCTTTGTTCTATTAAAAAAAAATTTGAAAGGTTGTTCTGATCTCGATCAGCCAAGACTATGTTTTACAAAAAATTAAAATCAGAATTCAGAACAATGGAGTTAGAAGAATTTTATATCCAAAAATGACTTCAATTGCAATGATATTTAGACGAAGTGTATAAGTATTATTTAGACCAATCGTCAAATACTTCTTCGTAAATTTTTATGTATGACGAAAGAATATTCCAAACTCCATAGATTAAATATATACATATATATGGTCGCTTCACTCAGGTCAGAAGTAAAAAATCACTGCTCTGTGATAATTATCACCAAATCAGAAACTATCCAAAAAATGCATCCCCAAGGCCATGAAAATTCATGGTATTCAACTATATCACATACTTCTTGTGATCGACACCAAAAATATATCCAAATGCAGTGCAAGTGATATCAAAATATTTGAGAAACCCTCTTTTCACCCCAATGACCCTTTGTCAGAGAAAGCAATTAACGCAGATGAGACTGAACACATATATCTTGATTCTATTTGATAATATTGCATGTGATTTCAGCACTCACCTGTTTCACTGACTTTCCCTGAACGACTGATTTACTCCAATCGGATCTCCCCCAACATTGGTTAACCTGTTGAATAAATACTCAGTATACTCTTGACAAAACATGCGAAATTCATAATTCCATCTGAACTCATTTGAAAAATAAATATGGTACTGCACTGGAATCGAATCTTCAGCTTGACCTGAATAACTGTGTCCTGACCAAGGATTAGCGATGCATCATAATAAGGACCACGTTCTCGTGAGACAATATTTCTACATGACTTCCATATTCAAATGGTCAAAAATATTCCTACACACCTCGATATCACACAATAATTCACTGCCTTGAAATTACTTTTGCAGAAGAAAAGAAGATGCTCTAATTCATTATTTATTTAAACATAGACAAATTTTATTTCTTCACGCAATGGCTGTCGAGCTCAGAAGACAAGATGTCCCGATCAAAGATTCAGAGACAAGGACCGAGCATGGCTCGTTGCTTCCTTAAAAACCAAATAGTTAACTCCTCCTACGTGCTGTCAAATGCTTTGCATTCTTCTTCGCTCTGAATCTAATGACTGCTCGCGGTTAGATGGCGTTAAGATTTGCAATAGTGATTCTTAGATTGGAATTGCTAAGATAACTAGAGCTATAAGAAATGTAACAGATCCATCGTTACAATGTTAGCACTCAAGCAAACATGTACAAAATCATTTACAGCCTGGGCAAAATTTGTGCATGCGTTTTGTATGGCCTTTTTCGGAGAAAAGCAACCATACCAATATAGTAACAGTTTGAGAATACTTTTAGCATCTTGTATTCACTGAGTTGGCCGAGCGGTCCAAGGTGCCAGATTATAGCTCGAGTTTTAGAAAGAGAGCGTGGGTTCGAACCCCACATCTGACAGTTTTATTTTTTCATTTTTTCCTTCGAAATTGAGAAATTATTTGTTTCAAGACGATTATTTGTCATGAAGCAAATCATTTCTTATGTCTAAGAGCTGGCTGCAGCAAGCCTGGCCGTTCGACTGACAGAATGAAATGTTTTTAAAATGTTAGCACTCACAGAGACCATAAGTAAAATAATTGAGTGCCTGGCAGTTTGTTCACAAGTTTTTGGCATTCCTTTTCTCCGGAACATTTTTTCTACTGCAACCTGACCAATGGAGTAACAGCTTGGAATTACTCTTAAAATTTAGTATTTACAGAGTGAAAAAATTATATATTTTAGTGCTTCGTTAAATCTTGTTCTAATGTCTTGGCACGAAACTCATTTTGTTTTTTGTTCATTATTACACCTATCGAGTAACAGCTTCACACTACAACCAAATTGAAATTAAAATATTTTTCTAGTAGAAATAATATTGCTATTACAAAAATTTAGCTTTTGGAGCTGGTGCTACAAAAAGTTCTATTTGTCTTATACAAACAACGAATTAGACACATGACAGCTCACGCTGAATGCTACCTTATTGGCTGCTGATTGCGAACTTCTCATTCAGTGGTTAATAAATAGTACCCTTCAAAGACAAACGCATATGTACTCGACATCAGACAGAAAACTGATTTGACCAGGGTCTTACCTGTATTTTCAGAAATTTTCAAATAATCATATTTTGGTTATTTTTTAACTTTTCTATAGGATATTTCTGAGCAAATCACATATTTTTATCTACATCTTGTGAAATATGTCTCAACTTTGATAAAAACACCCTGTACTGTTCGTTTGAGTTATGCATGCTATTTGACGCTTTATCAGAAACAGACCATATCCCTCCTAACGTTATTCACTGCTTCATACAACGAAAAGTTTCCGCCAGATCGTAAATTATTACTCAAAAAGTATTCCAACCCAGTTTTCGGAATTTCCTGGAGCGTAATTACCTACATGTTTTATTAGGGTTTCCAATTAGTTCTCTCAACGCTTTTTCGATGCATACATTGCCTCTTTTTGGTAATATTATCCCAAAAACCTTGACAAACTTGCCTTCAATCTTCAACAGACGTTCTCTGAAAGCTTGTTGATTGATTGGCTTTTAATACAAAGAAAATTGTCTGAGAAAAATTTTGAACATTCTATAAATTCATCAGTGTCCGATGGGGATATCAATCCATCAATTTATTGACCAATTTTCACATGTACAATCTGAGATATCACTAATAATAAAAGGCATTAAATAAATACAGAGGTCCCAAAAAAAAAGGTTTTCCTTGTGCATGGGCTTCTTTCTTTACATAGATACTAGCGGACCCGACAGACGTTGTCCTGCCAAATTTCTATGTTCCCTAAAATGTTTTTCTCGAAAACTCTCGTCCGCGTAGAATTTCTTTTTTTCTATGTTTTCCTTTATGTTGTTCCTTCTAGATTGTGCTTTTGACTCCTTCCGCTTCCTGTTGTCCCGTTATCTCGTTTTCCCGTTATCCCATTTTTCTGTTACCCCTTTTTTCTTTATTCCGTTATCCCGTTTTCCCGTTATTTCCTTATCCTGTCATCCCGTTTCCCGTTTTTTCGTTATCCCGTTATTCCCGTTATCCCGATATCCCGTTATCCCGTTATCCTGTTATCCCGTTTTTCTTTATCCCGTTTCTTTTTCATCCCGTTTTCCCCTTATCCCCTTATCCTCCTTTTCCCGTTTTTTTTTCCCTTCTCCCGTTATTCTTCTCCCGTTTTCCTGTTATCCCTTATTTTATTTATCCCGTCATTTTGTTTTTCCGTTATTTCCTTATCCTGTCATCCCATTTTCCCGTTTTTTTGTTATCCCGTTATTCCCGTTATCCCGTTTTCCTGCTATCCCGTTTCTTCTATCGGTCCAGACGTTTAGGAGGAGTTCAGTGCCACACACGTACAGTAGAATTATATACAGTGCTTCTCAAAAGTCCCCTCCCCCCCTCTTATTTTTGGAACGATCATACATAAACAAGTGAAATTTGGAAACTGAATATAAAAGGTTGTAAACTTCCCTACTAGTGATGATAGATGACGAAATCGTCAAAGATGACGTCACAAGGCCATTGTGACCAATAATTTTAAATGGAACCCTATGGCAAGCGATACCTCTTTTAAAAGGTATCGAAGAAACCTATTCAATTATACTAATTTTGTTTGTGTTTATGGCAGTTTAAATGGCTCATTAGTAAACATTAAAATTTAAATTCCATTCAGTATGATATTAAATTACAGATTTGAGAATCAGTATCTACTTGAAGAAATTGCTCGAAGTGACCTCCATTTACTTCCTGACAGTGAAATATCCTATTTTTAAACTCTTCTCGTACTTTTGCAAATGTGTCTGCGGAAACAGCCTCCCATTCTGCAGCAATACGTTGTTTTAAAACATCAATATTGTCAGGTTCCGTGGCGTAAACCTTTGATTCAAGGTACCCCCACAGAAAAAAAAAATCCAAAGGTGTGACGTCCGGTGATCGAGCTGGCCATTCCGTTGAACCTCGTCGGCCAATCCATCTACCACGATACTCCTCATCCAAATACCGTCTTACTGCACCGTAATAGTATGGAGGAGCACCATCCTGTTGGAATGTTATTTCCAAATTGCTGAATTCATTTGGATTACCTTCCAAAATGTCAAGGATTAACGGTTCTATTGCGTTTTGCAACAGCTCCAGATGAACCTCACCAGTTAAATTAGTATTCAAAAGAAGAGGCCCAACGATGTAGTTCCCCAGGATACCTGCCCAAACATTCACCTACTGGGAAAATTGGGTATGTGTTTCACGAAACAGGTGGGGATTTGCGTCACTCCAATCCCTCACATTCTGTGTATTTACATTTCCATTTAGATAGAAAGTACTTTCGTCACTAAAACAAATTGTTTTGACATAGTCTGGCTGTTGGTTAATTTTAGTTTCCATATTTTCACAAAATTCTAGTCTTCGGTCTGGGTCGTCGTCTGAGAGTTGATGAACCATTTTTAATTTGTATGGATGAAATTTGTTTTTTTCAACACCCTGTGTACTGTACTTTGACTGACTTCACAGGTAGATGTAACGTGAGTTGTTGAAGAAGTAGGATTAACTATTACTTCTGCCAGTATATAAATTTTTTTCTCATCAGAAATTTGTGGTCTGCCAGATCGTTTCGCATCATTAATACTACCCGTTCTTTCAAACTTACGAAGAAGCTCCCTCAAATAAGTCCACGAAACGGGGCGATCGGGAAACCTCTCATTAAAAATGCGTTCTGCTGCACGAATATTTTGTTCAGTTTCACCAAGAATTAGGATCGCTGCTACTTTATCACCTAAAGCACGTACCATTTCGCTTCTTGAAGCACTTAAACGTTCGGCTCACAACAGTTTAACAAATTATTAAAATGTACAAAAATATTAAAAGTACCAAAAGCTGCTAAAACAGTTGAACGTTTGATCAACAATACACAAATTATTAAATGTACACAAACTTGGACAATTACAAAAATGTCGAATTAGGGAGACTAACAAAAACGTCAGCTTATTTGACAACTATCCAGAGGCGGAGCTTGAATTTGGAATTTTAGTATTAACTGATTTAATGCATCACAGCTTTGCGTTTTTTGAAAGCGAGTTGCCAAAATTGCCATAAACACAAACAAAATTAGTATCATTGAATAGGTTTTTTCGATACCTTTTAAAAGAGGTGTCACTTGCCGTAGGGTTCCATTTAAAACTATTGGTCACAATGGCCTTGTGACGTCATCTTTGACGATTTCGTCATCTATCATCACTAGTAGGGAAGTTTACAACCTTTAATATTCAGTTTTCAAATTTCACTTGTTTATGTTTAATCGTTCCAAAAATAAGAGGGGGGGAGAGGACTTTTGAGAAGCACTGTATATTAAGATTACAGAGAGAATATGTGCATGTACAATCGCATATACATGTTTACACACTCACAAAATATGGGAGGCATAGTGAATCTCACTTCACGTTTTCCTATCAATTGCTCGGTGTATTTTTTCTCTCGCATGAGTATGCAGCCAATCTTTTAGTCTTTTTTTTTACAAGCCGAACGACTCAATTGTTTGTAAATCGTTGGGTATATCAGTATATAATACTAGACAGAGGTAAGTGATGATCTTTGACATAGTTGTTGTTTTGACTTTGACGCGTGTTTCATGTTTGTGTTTGTTTTTGTGATAGATAGTATAATTGACGGACATCTAAAGATTTTGCTTCTGTGAGTAATATTTCAGTCGAGTAGTCTTTGCGGAGTATGATTTTTAATATCCAAAGGGTAATATCTCTAATGGTTTCAGGTGAATGTCTGCGATACCACCCCAGGTCTTTATTCCGTATGTTATGTGTGGCTGAATTAATGTGTTATACAGGGTGATTCAAAAGTTCTTTGACAAACTTCAGGAAGTGATTCCGTACAATATTCTAATATGAGTTGTCTACATAAATATATGTCCAGAAACGCTTCGTTTCCAAGATACAAGGTGTTGAAGTTTTATTTTTATTTTCGTTTTTTTCGAATAACTTTCGAAATACTGACCTTAATTAGACGAAAATTGGTATTGAGATGTTTTTTGAGGTGCCAAATTCGGACCTGATATCATTATCGCTCTTACTCGTGGGGGGCGCCACCTACACGTCTTTTTCTTTTTTGAAGATTCATAACTTTTTTGAGCATACTTCTAGCACATTTTTCAGTAAAAAAATCAATTTCTCTATCATATCTACGTAAAAAAGCTACCTCTGTGACAAGTTGCTATAAGCAACCGTTTTCTAGATATTTGGACTTGAAAATTTCAAGTCGATTATTTGATAATCCATGCGTGTCGAAGTTATTACTATTATTTTGCATTTTTCACAAGAATGCTCAGAAAATTAATTTGGCGTTTGAGTAAGTAGTTTTGGTAATTACATATTATGTGACAGTTAAACGTTTTGTTGTTTTGTTGAAGTTTCTGTAAGTTTTAGAACACTAATTTCGGAACAATGGATTATTTAAACAAAAATGCTTATTTAGTGGATGTGCATTCCGTTTATGGCCTTGCGGATGGCAAGGCGCGCGAAGCAAGACGTATTTACCAGGAGCGATTCCCCAATCGAGTACTGCCTTCAGCTCCAACATTTACCAGTCTCCACCGTCGTTTGGCAGAAACAGGTAGCTTTAAGAGGGCCGCTGATTTTATTGGAAGACCACGAGCAGTCCGAACCCCAGAATTGGAAGAAGCTGTTTTGAACGATCTCGAAGAGAATCCAGAAACAAGTACAAGAATAATTGCCGAAGCTCTCAATTCTACTCAGTCCACAGTTCGGAGAATTATCCACGATCAACAATGTTATCCATACCATATTCAAAGGGTACAAGCTATTTTGCCACGAAACTTTTCCCAACGCAATACTATGTGACAGTGGTTTTTGAGAAAATTGGCTGAAAATCATTAATTTTTAAGATATGTACTCTTCACGGAAATGCTATCACAAACTTTCATAACAACCATGTTTGGGCTCTGGAAAATCCACACGCAGTTAGTGAAAGACATTATCAGTATCAATTTTCTGTAAATGTATGGTCTGCAATAATTGATAATTACTTGATAGGTCCTTTCTTTCTTCCGTTCCGACTGAATTGCGCAACTTGTAACGAATTTTTCGTTACTTCCTTATACATAATCAATTTCTCATAACTATTCCGGTTATCTTACGGTGGAACGGGTCATTAGTCACGGCCGATCGTGAACTATGGGACAGCGCCATCATCATGAGTTCGTATTCTGTCAAGTTGGACGAGTTTTGTTATCGTGACAGTTGTATTCATGTCGTCAAGCTGTGTTTTTTCCAAGTGTTTTTCAATAGATAAAAACCAAGAACAGTTTGTGAAAAAACCCAGGTAGAATTGGTGATTTGTTCGAACCGAAGGAATAATCGATCTCTTTCTTGATTGGAACGTCGAGATAGGCAGGTCGACTGAGAGAATTGATTTTGGTAAGATCTATAAATTAAATAAGTTTCACTGCTGGAGTTTAGTTGAGTAATATTATTCTCTTTATCTTTCAATTAATGTTGTAGCTGATTAGCATTTTCTTCTTTTCCTTAGGCTTGTAATATTAGAATTCTTGGATATACCGCATGGTAATTTTTGAAGGTTAAATATAGATATTTCGGCCATTTTGACAAATCATTCATACTACATATTGTGGCTAACGTAACATCTGTTCCAAATATTGGGAACTGATTTTTTCATTGGAAATCAGTTCTACGCTTTTGCATTTTTTTAGGTACCAGTTAATTGGTAATTTGAATGGACTAGAGCTTATTTACCTCATACTACCAGTGGATTGTTCCAAGGATTCTGATTGAAGCGAAGGCCGTATTTGATTGTTCTGGGACAGTGACTAATAGGACGGCTCTCTGGTAAGCAATTTTCTTTATTTCATAACTATATGTTTATGAGAGTAATTTTCTTTTCTCTTGAGAAAGAATTGCTTATGGAGAGAGTTGTACCTCTGGCCTAACGGTCTCAGAACACTCGATTCGATTCAATATATGCCTCAAGCGTAAAGTTGATTTCCGTTTAATAAATTTCTTATATCTATTACTCCATTTAATTCCCAGTGTAGCTTATTTGATTTTTGATCGTTGCAGAGTCAATTCACTTCAGTTACTACCTTGTCGCCAAGAGCAGGGAGATTCACAAATTTTTTTGAGAATTACCTGTTTATCGATTTGAAAAGGGAATTGCCGCCCTATTTCAAAATTATCTTTATCTAAGAGAGTTGTGCCCACTGAAAGACGTGAGGTCTCCCTCTTCAGTTTATCTTTAAAAATTCTTCAATCAAAAGAATTATTTAACATTATCTTTATCTAAGAGAGTCGTGCCCACTGAAAGACATGTGGTCTCCCTCTTCGGTTAATCTTTGGAAATTCTTCAATAAAAAGAATTATTTCACTTTATCTTTATCTAAGAGAGTCGTGCTCACTGAAAGACGTGTGTCTCTCTCTTCTTATCTTGGCTGAAGAGTATACTTTTACTCTGACTATTATCTTGGTTCAGAAACCCTATATTTTTTGTAGCTTACTAGAGTATTTTGGTTATAAAATTTTTAAATTTTAAAATATTTTGCTATAAAATAGTAGATTTTTTCTCTGGCAATTTTATAGTATTTTGCTTTAAAATACTATATTTGTTCTCTGGTAAAATTTGAAGGAAATTTTTATATTTCTTTTGGAATATCTTTCCTCATTAATTTTTTTACCCTTCTGGTACATAGAATCACCTTATCAAAACTTACCTGTTTCAAAATTTAACTGAATTTGAACATCACGTTTTGGGTGAGGTTTGTTTTGTTTGGTTTTAAATTTTGTTCATTTTTAATATATTTTTTTTTAATTATTAAAATTAACTTATAAATTTAACTCCAGAACATAGAATTGGATTGCTATTTATTATCCTTGTTATTTCACTGTAACTTTCCAGTATTTTATATAGACTGAGATTTTTATTATGCTATCATTTGCATCTATCTTTTGACTCTCGATTAAAATTTGAAACAAAAAACTTGAGGTTCAAAGGATATCCTTCGTTCTCCCTTTTTGTACATATTTGATTCCTATCATCTTCTTCGCATGATATATACCACGGAGGAACCCATCTACGGAGACGGAAGGACTAGTAGCCTGGGAGGTCTTACAGCACATCAATATCAGCACTGGTCCGTGAAGATCAACTAAATTCACGCCGATAAGGGGGTCTGAAATCAACTATCGAACCACCCAAGACCATCTTCATCGTAACCGCTGAAACCAAGTTCCTGCTAGAACCGCTGGGACCAGCTTCAAGAAACTAGCCTTCCTCTATCTCGCTCAAGATCTCCGAAGGTATATTCGTGACCAACAACTGGAGGAATCATAGGTGTAAATGTTCGAATTTTGATCAGAGTCAAAATTACTGGTTTCTTTTAATGTAATTTTTCCATTCTTTTAAGAGAAGTTCAATACTCTTCTAGTATTTGTTAATTTTTTTATATCTTGTTCAATAATTTTAATTCCAACTGGAATAAATTTGTTAAGTTGATTTATTGCATATTTATTTGCCTTCCCATACAAGCTAGGTAACATTTATTTAATTTTATTTATCTTTGACTTTTGTCTTTAGCAAGTCTGGCGCCCAACTCTGGAACTAGTCAAGTTAATTAATGTATAATTTTTTTAGTGGACAAATTTGATTAACTAGGAAAAGTCATTAATTGAACCTTATTCACGGCCTAACCGTATCCATCTGAGCAGCCTATCGGCAAAGTGATTTCACCTTCTTGAATTTGAATCATATAATTTAAAATCTGGGGTTCAAAAGTAAGGGGTGTTGCACAATTAAACTCCAGCAGTGAAACTCATTTAACATATAGATCGTACAAATCAAAGCCAACTCACTTTTCAGAAAATGAATTGCCGGAACTACTTCAGAATGTACCATTAGAAATTCGTATGCGCATGTGGTTTATGCATGATGAGGCTCCAGCCCATTTAAGCGTTATAGCCAGGGAATTCCTTAACACTGTCTATCCAAATCGATGCATCGGTAGGGGTGTAGAAGAACCAGGCGTGGGCACCAAGGTCCCCAGATCTAAACTCGCTAGATCTTTATTTTTGGGGACAGTTGAAGTCACTAGTTTATGAAACTCCAGTAGCGAACGAGGAAGATCTAAGAAACCGAATAGTAGACGCCTGTGAAACAATAAGAAACACACCAATAATTTTTGAACGGGTATGAGATTCAATGACTAGAAGACTGAATGCCTGTATCTTCGCTGAAGGTAGACAATTTATTTGAATTCAATTACACATTCAAAATAACTTGAAATTTTCTTGTTGTGTTTCTTGAAATATTGGTATTTCTTGCGAATTTTATTAAAACAAATACAGATTTTGCACCCTTGATAGAAAAATAACTATTTCAAATGATTAGAAATAAATAGAATTGGTGGCGCCCCCTACAAAAATCGAAACTACTCATTTAAACGTCAAATTCATTTCCTAAGCATTCTTGTGAAAAATGCAAAAAAATGATAATAACTTCAACACGCATCGATTATCAAATAATCAACTAGAAATTTTCAAGTCCCAATATCTAGAAAACGGTTGCCTATAGCGACTTGTAACAGGGGTAGCTTTTTCACGTAGATATGATAGAAAAATTCATTTTTCCACTGAAAAATGTGCTAGAGGTATGCTCAAATAAGTTATGAATCTTCAAAAAAGATAAAGACGTGTAGGTGGCGTCTCCTACGAGTAAGATCAATAATATCATCAGGTTCGAATTCGACACCTCAAAAAACCCCTCAATACCAATTTTCGTTCAATTGAGGTCAGTATTTCGAGAGTTATTTAAAAAAAACGAAAATAAAAATAAAATTTCAACACCCTGTATCTTGCAAACGAAGCGTTTCCGGACATATAATTATTTGGACAATTCATATGAGAATATTATGAGGAATCACCTCCTGAAGTTTGTCAAAGTACTTTTGAATCACCTTGTATAGAATTGTCATATATTTCAAGTAAAGTATTCTTCTGTAAACTTTGAACCTGTTGACAATGCTCTTTGATTTTTTTCAAACATAATCTGGGCCGATATTTTTTCTGTAAGAATATATGAATACCTTTTCGTCTATATCACCTTTAACGTTCCTCATGATGGTACTGAAAATTGCAGTAAAGGAAGAATACTATTACCACACTGAGGTCTCAATCTACCTACTCCTCAATTCGCATGTTACTTTTGTAACTTGACGCCTGAGTCTTAATCTGCCTTCGGAAGAAGTGACGATCCAAAGATGGTTGTGCGATGTTTTCCTGGGCAAAGTCAATGGAACGGAACTGTGGGCGGGACTTGATTTGGTCTGCGTTAATCATCACGTTAATTGAGGCAATTTGAACGCTTTTAGATCTTGAATGTTTCACGAATGACTTTTACTTGCAGCATTTCCTCAATATTATGGATTTGGTGTAGTCGACAAAGGACCTGAGTGTCGGACAGCAGGTTGATGTTCATAAATTTGGCTAGTCACTTGCCTCTAAGTTTGTTCTATGTATGTTCTAGGTCATTGAAAGAATGGTAATTCGTATATTGCTTGGGACTCATTGAAAAAAATGATAAATCTGATTATTTGCTGTGAATATTGGTCGTGTTTCTCTAAGAATATTCATATTGGGATTCTTTAATTTCTACTTCCTGTAAAAAACATCTCACGATGAACAATCATCTGCCTGTTGGTGAGGAATTGAATGTGGAATAGGTAGAGTGAGAGTATAGTTTTAATAATGGGTACTGCTAAAAATATGTTATAACCGCTTTCTTAGTTATTTTACCAAATCTCAGGAGTTGACGAGTTTAGATCACGGGGTTGGGTTAGGTTTCTTCCGAGTGGGGCGATAACCATCCCTTCCACTGCGATCTTCTCAGATCTATTGTGGCTCGATCCTAATTAAATAAGTGTTCACCTTCAAGTCCGGCGCTTCTGACCAAGTCGATGATGACGCTTTGTGACACCTCTTCCAGGTCTTTGGACTCTAGTTGCCCGGTATCCATACGGTAGAATCTTGTTCGTTCCGGACACCTACATCTGCACAAGATGTGCTCTGCTGTTTCTTCTTTGTCTTGACAAAAGCGACACTCTGCGCTTTTAGACTGGTTCACAAGTGCCATTTTGTTCCAAGCCTGGAGGTCACTACCGAAAATCATGATTTAGGGTGCATTCGATTCGAAATGGCATCTCAAAAAAATGTTTAGTTGGAAAATTGGGGCCGGCAAAAATTGCAAAAGTTATAAACAATTAAGTAAAAAACAAATATATAATTCGGTTTTTTGAAAATATCTCAAAAACTATTCAAGATATCCGAAATTTAAAAAAATATCCTTGAAGAGCAGGAAATTTCCTGACAGAAAGTTCCATCTTCCGGAACTGTGCCGGTAATATTTATAATTTTAATTAAGCGGCGAAAAAAGGCTGAAAACGCGCTGCTTATCTCCCGTGCGCACGACCGAATCTGACACCTGAACAAAAAAAAAAAATTAACCGAGTAAATATTGATATTAAGGAATAACAAAAATCAGGAACTATATAGACATATCAATAAAAAAAAATTACCTCTACTTTTCGATTATTTAAGCCTTTGTTAATTGGAAAATTTTACTTGTTGAAAGTTATTATAAAAACCCTGATAATTATTGAACTAAAAACCTAGAATTTTTTTACTTCTTGGAGCTGTTCCTCAAAGATTTCAAAAAAGGTTCCCGTTGTAAAAATCGAAAAAAAAATGACTTTTTTTATTAACAATCAAAAGTATAAAAAAATTAAAAACGTATATACAACAATTAAGGAAAGTTTTTTTTTTATTATCTCGAACAATTTGTTTTCTTATTGCTGAAAGCAATATAAAAATGAATTTTTGAAATTTTCAACTCTAATTATTTTAAAATTGTTATAAACAAATGCATTGATTATTAGATTTAAACATATTCTATTGGAAATCTTGTCATTGATAAAAATAATAATTTTTCGGAAGAAAATTATTTCTTAAATAAAAAAATTTATCGCTGAAAAAACGCACTTGCTAATTAACAATTTTTTGTTGTTGTTAAATATGAATATTAAGAAATTATTTTTCTCAATCATTATTTATCACGTTCTCTCATATTATGAAAAAAATATTTCTACTTACTTTTTATTTGTTTATTAAACAAATTATTTTTTATAAACAAATGAATTTTTGCTCTATAATTTTCTAAATACTTAAAAAAATACTGAAAACAACCATGTGTCGTTTTTTATGAGAAATATTTTTTTTTCTATTTTTTATATAATTTCGAAAAAAAATGTGCATTTTGACTTGTCGCTTCCTTTCTGTTTTTTTTCATTGCTAATGAAATAACTGATAAACTATTGAAGATACGACAAGAACACTCCAGGTTTTTTTTATTTTACATTGATCAATGAACAAACTGGGCTTTTTACCAAAGCTCTAACTCAATTGTTTATTACCTTTTTTGATATTATTTATATAATTCCCTTGAAATATTTTTTTTTCTTATCAGTTCAAATATCTTATTAACTATTGAAAATACGAGAAGTCGACATACGACATACGACAAGTCTTTTTTATTCTTCGAAATTTAATAAACAAATTGAGCTTTTAAACGAAGCTCTAACTCAATCATTTCATGAATTATGAACAAAAATATTGTTCTTGACAAAAAACAGAAAGAAAGCGACAAGTCAAAGAGCAATTTAAATTAAAAACAAATTAAAAATTTAACGTTATGAATAATGATTTGAAAAAAATGGTTTATTAATATTCATATTCAACAACAAAAAATTGTTAATTATCAAGTGCGTTTTTTAGCAATAATTTTTTTTATTTAGGAAATGTTTTTTTTAAATCATTGTTCTTATGAATGACTGGATTTCCAAAAAAAAAAATTTTTTGAATCTAATAAGCAATGCATTTATTTATAACAATTTTTTAAATAATAAAAGTTATGAATTTAAAAAAATTATTTTTGTATTGCTTTTAGCAATAAGAAAACAAATTAATAGAGATAATAGAAAAAAAAACTTTCCTGAATTGGTATATGGTGTGACCCATTTAAAATGGAACCACCCCTGTAGAATACGCATTTTTCGATCATTCTCAAAAAAAAAAATATTTAATATCAAGCATCAAAAACTGTATTTTGACACAAATTTTCATAACTTTAGTTTTATTTCCAAGGCACTCTGTTTTTTTTCTTCGTCAAAAACGGCAAAAAATTATTAGGCAATTTTTGTTTCAAAATTTGACTTTACCACTCGATTCGTAGTCGTTATAAATGGAAACCATGAAAATTTCAACAAAAAATAATTGGTTAACAACGAAGTTACAACAACTTTAATTTTGGAAACAAAGTATTTGATTATAATTTTTATTTAGATTATAGACATGTTTGAAATCTGGCAACACTGCCGATACAAAGTCGAACACCAGTGAATTTGTGCAATGAAAATCCGAAGTCATTAGCTCATTCCATTCTACAGTTATAACTCCTGAACCTATGGTAATGTGAGCGATTTGTGGTGGAAGCGATTTTGTAATAAAAATCTGACTACGCCACTGGATTTGTAAATTATATTTCCCTAAAATAATGAATTCAAGTTTAGGTTATAAGTGTATTCGAAAATAACAGAAAATTAAAAATTCATTTTCAAGTTATGCAGTCTTCCATAGCCGATAAAAACGAAATGAACCGAATCAAGTTTTAAAGTATCAAAATTATTTATTGAATAATCAAACAGAAAGCAGGACAAAAAATATTCCTTTTGAATTCTGCAAAACTCAATTGAAACAAGCTTTTAGAGAAGGTATCAATAATTTGAGGAAAGTTGAGCTAATACATTAGGCATAGGTATTGTACTAAATCAATAGTAGGCTGTGATTTAGTACACCACAAATCGCTCACATTACCATACTTTCAGGAGTTATAACTGTAGAACGGAATGAGCTATTGACTTCGGATTTTTGCTGTACAAATTCACTGGTGTTCTACTTTGTATCGGCAGTGTTGATAGATTTTAAATATGTCTATAATCTAAATAAAAATTATAATCAAATACTTTGTTTCCAAAATTGAAGTTGTTGTAACTTCGTTGTTAACCAATATTTTTTCATGAAATTTTGACGGTTTTCATTTATAACGACTACGAATCCAGTGGTGTGTCGAATTCAAAAACAAAAATTGCCTAAAAAACTTTTGCTGTTTTTGACAAAGAAAAAAAAACATAGAGTGCCTTGGAAATTAAACTAAAGTTATGAAAAGTTTTTTTGAGATTGACTGAAAAATGCGTTTTCTACAGGGGTGGTTCCATTTTAAATGGGTCACACTGTATATACATTTTTGATTTTTTTATAATTTTGATTGTTAATAAGAAAGTAAAAAATCAAAATTTTTCGATTTTTCCAACACGGATTTTTTTCAAAGTTTTTGAGGAACAGCTCCAAGGAGTAAAAAAAATTCTAGGTTTCTAGTTCAACAATTATCAGGGTTTCTATAATAACTTTCGACAAGTAAAATTTTTTATATAACGAAGGCACAATTAATTGAAAAATAGAGGTAAACATTTTTTGCCGACGGATTATTGTTTATTGATATGTCTAGATAGTACCTGAATTTTTTCTAGTCGTTTGATTAACTTTGGCAGGTGTTCATAATTCCGATGACAATCTAATATTGAATTGATGTTACAAGAAAAAACAAAATGGCGGACGAGTTCCGTGATTATGGGACGCTTCTATTAAAAATTGGTATGTGGGTGTTCTTTGGGTCGAAGAAAACTAATTTTTGGTCAAAATTCATTGATTCAGGATGGTGGCTCCCAGATGGCGAACGAGTTTTGCTACTAGTCCAATTCTATTCAAAATTGGTGTGTCGGAGTTTATGATTTTTTCGTCAGAATTCATGAATTTGAGATGACGTGTTTTGTGATTATGTCCCGATTCTATTCAAAATCAGTATGAGGGGGTTTTTGGGGTCGAAGATAATCAATTTTGTTACAGTTTTCCACCATTATCGTTGCAGAAATACCACTCAAACCAATTTTTCCAAAAAATGCCCCTTCAGCCTCGCTGTCGGTGTATTTTTAAAGAAATTTGGTATCGTGAATTTCTACAATATTGACACAGAAATCTCAAAGTATACTCCCCAAAATATCCATGACTTGTGATATAACTACTGAATATACACGCTATTTGCTATAACACATGTAGGCATTCACCATTGTTTATACCAAACCTATCAAAATAATTCAGTCACTGTCAGATGACGTCCAAGTTACTGTCAAATTAAGAAATGATGTCCGACCGTTTTAGGAACACTTCCTCAGAAGAAATTCGAGAAAATGTAGAAAAACATAGTTTTTTCAAGTGTAGGTATGTTTGTGATACCTAGCTCTATATATAATCTGGTCATATACCACTCGTGATAGATATTTTGGGTACAGTGTACTTTGATATTTTTCCGCCAATATTGTTGTAGAAATTCACGAGACCAAATTTCTTTAAAAATACCACGTCATCACTTGTGATATACGACTGAAAATCACACGCGATGTATGATAAATCAATGATTTCTAATTTCACAAAGAAAAATTCAGCGAACAACATATAGGATGTAAAAAAATATAATTTATTTCTTTCTATTTTTGATTCTGAAGTATCTTCTATCCACGGAGAGTCGTAACATTTTTCATCCCTCAGAGAACGTTGTCTGATTATTTCCTCCAGAACACAATCCATATGAAATATTTCTAACGTAGGAACCATTTTCTCTCTCTCTATCTCAACGAATATTGAGAAAGGGAAATGTCACCGATATTGAAAACTGATTTTTTGTAAAATTAGGGCAAAGTTTCAATTATTTGAAAAAAATTATGAGCTGCAACTTCCAACTCTGGAATCTTCTGTTATAAGAATTCAACCAGTGAATTAGGCATCCAAATAATATTCATTGATTCCATGAAAATCCTTTCATTTCCAATGACTTATTCAAACAAACTAACACAAAAGACGCAATAAAAATACACATGAACTTGGAATTCAAAACTAATATATGCCCGGTTGACAATACGAGATTCTCAAAACATTCACTAGAATACTATCAAAATTTAAAATCCAATAACGATTCCTCTGCCACTGGCGCTGGAATAATATATTCTGCCGTGAAATCTGTAACGAAGATTTTCTGATTTCACCTTCCTAGGACAACCCAACTGACAATTTGCCAAGCTCGCCAATATGATTACGAATCTCTAGGTTCATTTTTTAGACCTCACAACGTTGGATTTTATTTTCAAAGAATGTTATTTCGGAATAACTATTTCACGAATCATGTCTTCATGATTAATTTCCAAACCAAATTATAATTGATACTTCATCTTTATCGTCAACACTGCCCAAGTGTAGAACTATAATCTTTGACAGTGCCCGCCGGCCAGTTCTACGGCTCGTAATAGAAATTAGTTTCAACTATAATTACTCATTTGCACGTTTGGAGACTTGGGAGAAACATTCACTATGATGCATGGTGGCTCCTCTATCAGATCAGTTTCACAAGCCATACTTGTCTCCAACCTTAAACCTAAGTTAAGTTCGATCATAATTGTATGAAGCACAAAGCCCGACTTCGTCAGTGGCATTTACTTCAAAAGCTGAGACTCTATCTTTCACCAGAATACATCAGTTTCCATCGTCGACATCTCCTACATAGATCTAGTAATGCAACTCCAATAATACAGAATATTTCATTTGGTGCGTCACGAATTATCATCTCTGAGCAGAACTTCGTATTTTTTCGATTAATATCGTTCTAATCTTTGCTTCAGGTATTCCCTAACCAATGATAATTTTCATTTTATTTTAACATTTTATATGGTCCTGTAATGTATTCTTGATTTTCCAACGTCCAAATTGGATGCTCCGTAACGGGAAACTTTTCAGAGTACGCACCACAGAAGTTTGACAACTCACACCTCGATGTAGACAGTGACAAATGATGGGAGTTTGCATAACTTTCCTCAGTCATGAAGTTTCGCTAACAGAGGGTTTGTTTTGTTTCAGTAATGAGGTGATTAGTGAAGAACAATGATGGATTCCTTATACAAATTTTCAATTTCGAAATTGAGTACTTTTATTTTTCTATTGATTACATTCACAAGTCCCTAATATTTGTAGGTATTGAAATCCTCAACACCAATGAAACTTATTTATTTATTCAGAGTTCGAAGCTTTCAAATAATTGGACATATAAGTTCATCCAATTAGAGTATACAGGAGATTTACGAATAAAAACAAAGTGAGAGACTATGCATTGTGGAGAACAAAAAAATTCAACTAATTGGGTATAATCATCCTGACAATTATTAGTGGAGTTAGGTATCTGAAGCGCTGAAAATACAAGAATCTAGAACTCCTCTTTGAATGAATTTTCACGGAGCCTCATAAAGTATTGATTTGTTTGATAACATAAACAGGATGTTCATATTGAAAAGGGAAACATTCTCAATTGAATATTGAATAGATAGATTTTTCTATGAATTGAGAAATCCATGATGAAAATGAAGTCATTATTTTGTGAATATATAACAGAAGCTAAAGCCACACTGGACATTAAACTATAACAAATACAATACAAATACAAATATACTTTATTCCAGTAAGACCACATTACATGGTATTGGACATGTCAAAAAAAGAAGAAGGATAATATAAATTGTATAAACACACACATATATACACTCATATACAAGCAAACATATAAACACATTTAAATAAGCTCATACACAATACAAAGGACTGTAAAGAGGTCTTGAAGATGTGATATAATAGTACCGAAATCATTCTTCGAATACATCGAATAATCCATGGGACATTATATAAATAAATGAATATACAGGAATCGTCAGTGTAAAATATTGAAATGAACAAATAATATATATTTCAAAAGGAACCTAACGCAAAGAAAATCTGAAAATGAAAAATTGATTTTCTATTCCAGTCTTATCTTGAACGTTGGAACATAGTGACTAAAATTTATCTTTGAGTAGCAGATGATTCCATATCTGATTTTATGAACACCCTGTTCTCAATCAAATGAAGAAATTAATTCTCTAATGTAAGTCACCAATTATGAGTCGGCGTCAAACATACAATCAACGAAGATAATTGAATTACTTTAGAGAAATGATCAACTGAAAAAAATATAAAAATGAAAAGACCAAAAAATTTATATAATTTTCGTTTTTAAATTTTGTTTTTCGTCGGTTTGATTTTTTGCCAAGAAGTTTTGATCAACTGTTGTTTTCCATATATTTATATATTTGTTCTATGTCTCCCAACTGAATTTGAGCTGTGGAAATGAAAGAATTATTTATGGCATTGTCATAACCTGAAACCTCACTAGTGCGATGTTTTCAGATTTAAAAGTGATCTATTTGCTGTTAGAACTTCGTATTGCTGTGTGAAATAGTGAAATTGAACGTTGTGAGAAAAGCAAACGTTACAATTCCTATTTTTGGAACGAATATACATAAACAAGTGAAATTTGGAAACTGAATATTAAAGGTTATAAACTTCCTACTAGTGATGATAGATGACGAAATCGTCAAAGATGATGTCACAAGGCCATTGTGACCAATAATTTTAAATGGAAACCTACGGCAAGCGACACCTTTTTTTAAAGGTATCGAAAAAACCTATTCAATGATACTAATTTTGTGTGTGTTTATGGCAGTTTTGGCAACTCGCTTTTAAAAAACGCAAAGCTGTGATGAATTAAATCAGTTAATACTAAAATTCCAAATTCAAGCTTCGCCTCTGGATAGTTGTCAAATGAGCTGACGTTTCTGTTAGTCTCCCTAATTCGACGTTTTTGTAATTGTCCAAGTTATTGTACATTTAATAATTTGTGTATTGTTGATCGAACGTTTAACTGTTTTAGCAGCTTTTGGTACTATCAATATTCTTGTACATTTTAATAATTTGTTAAACTGTTGTGAGCCGAACGTTTAAGTGCTTCAAGAAGCGAAATGGTACGTGCTTTAGGTGATAAAGTAGCAGCGATCCTAATTCTTGGTGAAACTGGACAAAATATTCATGCAGCAGAACGCATTTTTAATGAGAGGTTTCCTGATCGCCCCGTTTCGAGGACTTATTTGAGGGAGCTTCTTCGTAAGTTTGGAACAACGGGTAGTATTAATGATGCGAAACGAACTGGCAGACCACAAATTTCTGACGAGAAAAAAATTGATATACTGGCAGAAGTAATAGTTAATCCTACTTCTTCAACAACTCACGTTGCATCTACCTGTGGAGTCAGTCGAAGAACAGTACACAGGGTGTTGAAGAAAAATCCATCCATATTAAAAATGGTTCATCAACTCTCAGACGACGACCCAGACCGAAGACTAGAATTTTGTGAAAATATGGAAATTAAAATAAACCAACAGCCAGACTATCTCAAAACAATTTGTTTTAGTGACGAAAGTACCTTCTATCTGAATGGAAATGTAAATACACATAATGTGAGGTATTGGAGTGACGCAAATCCTCACCTGTTTCGTGAAACACATACCCAATTTCCCCAGAAGGTGAATGTTTGGGCGGGTATCCTGGGAAACCACATCGTTGGGCCTCTCTTTCAAATACTAATTTAACTGGTGAGGTTTATCTGGAGCTGTTGCAAAACGCAATAGAACCGTTAATCCTTGAAATTTTGGAAGATAATCCAGATGAATTCGGCAATTTGGAAATAACATTCCAACAGGATGGTGCTCCTCCACACTATTACGGTGCAGTAAGACGGTATTTGGATGAGGAGTATCGTGGTAGATGGATTAGACGACGAGGTTCAACGGAATGGCTAGCTCGATCACCGGAATTTTGGATTTTTTTCTGTGGGGGTACCCTAAATCGAAGGTTTACGCCACTGAACCTGACAATATTGACGTTTTAAAAAAACGTTTTGTTGCAGAATGTGGGGCTGTTTCCGCAGACACATTTACAAAAGTACGAGAAGAGTTTGAAAATAGGATATTTCACTCTCAGGAAGTAAATGGAGGTCACTTCTAGCAATTTCTTTAAGTAGATACTGATTCTTAAATCTGTAATTAATATCATACTGAATGGAATTTAAATTTTAATGTTTACTAATGAGCCATCAAAACTGCCATAAACACAAACGAAATTAGTATCATTGAATAGGTTTTTTCGATACCTTTTAAAAGAGGTGTTCCTTACCGTAGGGTTCCATTTAAAATTATTGGTCACATTGGCCTTGTGACGTCATCTTTGACGATTTCGTCATCTATCATCACCAGTAGGAAAGTTTACAACGTTTTATATTCAGTTTCCAAATTTCACTTGTATATGTATAATCATTCCAAAAATAAGAGGGGGGAGGGTACTTTTGAGAAGCACTGTATATAGATAAATATATATATATATATATATATATATATATATATATATATATATATATATATATATAGGACTTCTATTGTTTTTTTCCTCCATTCGTTAACATGTCAACATTTCTATATGTTCCTGGGGCGTTGTCGACTTTTTTGGTAATAATTATAGACCATTGTGTCTTCATTCCTCATTACCACAAAGTCCCAGAATATTTGTGATTGTATTACTCTGATTCAATCCCATTCTTGTAGCGAATTTGCGTTTCCACTCTCATTTCCCACTCCTTTTTTTGGAGAAAATGAACATGATTCATTCGGCAACTTCTACAATGATGGACTCACATCACTGACATTGTCATACCTGTTCAGTCATGAGCCCCGTTATATTTTTCGAATGCTCCCTACTGAGAGTTAACATGTTTTCTGTTATTTCTCGCCACGGGGTGTCGATGTATCCTTTCCCGTGTCTGTTTTCTGGAATATTGTGCCAGAAAAATTGGTGTTTTGCGCGAATTCGGTATTTTTCAGTCGTTAGTACCTTACGCTTTGGAACCCTAAGGGTTTGTCCTGAACCTGGTTCGTTTTCCGATCCTCTTCCGTCGAGTTCGTCGGCTTTTTCGTTACCTGGAAATCTCTTATGTCCTGGTACCCAAA
Source organism: Gonioctena quinquepunctata (assembly GCA_018342105.1). Taxonomy (NCBI): domain Eukaryota; kingdom Metazoa; phylum Arthropoda; class Insecta; order Coleoptera; family Chrysomelidae; genus Gonioctena; species Gonioctena quinquepunctata. Next base: position 69,747 of record JAFIRS010004598.1, read on the forward strand.
TCAGCTCGACTCTGTTTCATGCTGCCAGTTTCATCGTCCTCTTTGCAAGTCCATACCAGTGCGGACATCACTTGTTGGTTACTTTTTTTCGGAAAACTCTTGACGATACACTTCCGTACGAAATTTTGACTCTGCACTGTAATTTATTGCATTTATTATAATTGCATAACATACTGAGTATTATGATTTGCATATTTTTTTCAGCAATTCTTCATCTTTAACAAAAACCAACAATATTCGCAATGGTGAGTCTTGAAAAAGTCCTATGCCTTCTTTGGAGGTCATTTATTCTGATGTGTTATATGATCGTTTAGGTACACCTAACAATCACCAACAAATGTCCCTAACTGTGATATTTTTTTTGATGAGTTTTTCTGCTTCCACAAATTTTAACACAATATTCTTTGGCATTAATTCTTTTTTCGCTAATCATGGATTGAGATTGGGTTCTGGCATCAATAGTATTGTAGAATTTCAGTTGTACCTGAATTCTTCCTGCTATTGTAAGAACCATAACGTCTCAGCAATTTCAATATTTTCTTTCCTTTATTGTTAGTGTTGAGGATGTTACATAGACTGAATCTTTTCGATTTCTGTATATCATCTTTCGTGTCCGCAACTGCACTAACGGTTTTTCGACAAGCGTCCAAGTGTTTCCGAAATCGTCGATTTTTCTTCCAAGAAACCAACCCACCTGAGAATGGGACTATTTTTAATAGACGAAAAAAAAATAGGAAGTTCTCTAGTCGACGCGTATATTTTTCTCATCCCTTGAAGTTGGTCACTTCTGGATTTGAAAAAAAATCCACTTTCAAGGGTAGAAAAATGGGGGATGATCGTTGGTTCACCCACTTAATTTTTACTTCTTAACCGATTCTACCACGCATAACTTTGTACTGGGTTATCCGATTCAGATGATTCTCTCTTAATTGTATAGGAAATGCTTGTAAGTTGCTCCCATTCGAATTTGAAAGAAATAGCCCCAAGGGTAGCAAAAGAGGGGATGATTTATTGATTTTACACCTGTGAACCGATTCTGATGACACTAAAACATAATGGAGTCCCGGAATTAATCTAATGATGGGGAGGGAAGAGAGTCGAGAGATCTACGGAGAACGGTTCACAGCAGCTACCTTGTGTTTGGGGTGATATGTACATATATAATTACATGACCAGACTAACTGACTCACTAATTGACTGATATACAATCAACGCCCAGATCAAACCGCTGGATCTAAGAGTAAACATTTTTGATATTTCATCCCTAAAGGGGTGAAAAGGTGGATGTGAAGGGGGGTGGGGGATGAAAGTGAAAGTACAGTTGGTTTTAAAATTGGACTCATGGAAATTAGAATTTGGGCTCTTCTCACAAGTGCAGATAAATGTGTTTCAGGTTTTTGAACATTCAACCCTAAAGGAGTGAAATGGGGGTTGAAAGTCTGCATAGTCAGTTAGGATCATGAAAATTTGTATTTGGGGGGGGCTTTGTCACAAATGAAAAATACGTGTTTCGGTGTTTTTGGAAATTCAACCCCTAAAGGAGAGAAATGGGGATTGAATTGGAATTGGAAGTGTGTATGGGAATTCCGTTAGTTTTCAAGTTGGGGTCATGAAAATGTATAATTGAAGGCTTTGTTACAAATGGAAGAATTATGTATTCCAGTGTTTTTAGAAATTCAACCCCTTCGGTTAGTTTTCAAGTTAGCCTATGGTCATAAAAATTGTTATTTGAGTTTTTGTTACAAATGAAGAAATATGTGTTTCAGTAATTTCTCGCTGCTATTGACGCGCGGCAATTTCCGGCGAAGGAACGCGCCGCCGCCGCGCACCTCGTTGCCATTATTACGCTTTACATAATTAATTTGATTGTTTGTTTGTTTGGCGCCGACTCAAAATTGGTTACTTACATTAGTTTAGGAGCTTGGTTATTGAAAAGACTTTTTTCGACAGTAAAATTTTTTGTTAATGAGTTTTTATATATTTTTTATATCACCCTGTATGGAGAAAATGGAGTCTATCAGACGATCTAGTTCATGGTCATTATACTCGCCACTCTGGAAGCCAACTGACTTTTGGCTCATCAAGCAAATCACAAAAATGGGCGACAGACTTTCACATTTGAGATTTGACGTTGTTTTGCATTCACTTCTGTGTAGCAAAAAGTGACAGTCTTTACCCTGGTGACAGAAAAAGCATAGGTCTCGTCTGACATCACCGAAAAAATGTATCACAGTCTCCTGCTACGTCCGCTTTGGACATTTTTATTGGAGAAACTCGGCGTGCCATGCTTCAGTAATATAACATAATACCACGTGGCCTACACGACGTATAAATCAGGCACAACTGTCTTTTGTTATTCATATTGTGAATTCATAATATTTCTTGAACCTTCTAACGAAACGATATTGTTATTTGAACTTTTTCGAATATTTTCCAGTAGATATGAAGAGAAGGAAAAATTTGCGTAATGTATATATGTATGAGAATTTCCAGTTTCATGGATATCTTTCAACTCGTTCGTCTCTGGAAACTGGAAAGAATGAAAAACAATATAAACAATCGTCTTTCCATCCATGAACCCAGAGATACAAATTTCCATTTGACGAATTTCGACTATTGTATGTTGAGCAGCGGATGGCAGAGATGGTTCTTGTTTTCCGCCTACCTTATTTCACAGAACTATTCTGAATATTTCATGCATGAATGCAGACATTCGTTTTACATGTACAGGATTCCATTCGTACCGTCTTTGACGTCCAACAACTCAACAAACGTTGAATATAATATCGATCTTCGTATAAATCATAATCATAAACAAAAATCCAATGATCAGGCTGCTGGAAACTTTTGATCAAACTTGTCGATTTGTATCACTAGATTACTTGGAGGAATTTAATTGCATCATCACCCAATACTTATTGGCAATTCCGAACTACAATGGCTTCACTCATTGTGAACAGGATTTAAGGTAAATGTCCCAGTGATCAGTGCGATGAAATATCCTCAAAAATCAAGCATCCAATAGCAAAATTCCGTGATAATAAAATTTTGTGATGAGGGCGGTGTGTAGAAAGTGCCGGCGTTTTGAATAAATCTGGGGTTGGTACAGTTGTTAACATGAATGTTTAGGTAGATTGTTCTCTAGCATACACGTATTGACTTTTTGATGAATTAGATACGTATAAATTAAGTAACTGGCAAGTATTGTTAGATTAGGAGTCCATTAGAAATTATTGTGAAAAGCATCAAATTATAGATAGTGACACCTATAATCTATGCGGTGAACCTTAGACCTAATATCGTGGAATTTTAATGGCACGAAATTCCGTGCACATTAATAGGTCACCAACAGATGTCAGCATAGGCCAATCAACGACACCAATAGTCGTACTCCTAGTGCGTTCTGAGTAACACAAAACACATAACGAGAATAAGAGAAATCTGTTACGAATCCAAGAGAGCCCACCATCCGTCTACAGCCTGTTTCATGGTTTCCTAATCATCAGGACGGCCTCTAGTTTCTTTCAAATTCGTATCAGATATCTCGTAGAGTTAATACCTATCGGCAAGTACAAAAATGTGAAAAGCATGAAATTATAGATAGTGACACCTATAATCTGTGCGGTGAAGCTTAGACCTAATATCGTGGAATTTTAATTAGCCCAGGCTGACATCTGTTGGTGACCTATTAATGTGCACGAAATTTCGTGCCATTTCAATAAAATTCTATATCATTTCAATAAAATTCTATATCTGTCCTTTTTTGGAGTTGCTTTCGCGTTTGTAGGGGAACAAAGGCATTAAACTCTTGTTGAAAAATATGTGTACCAGTAATCGTCATATCAATATACGCATGGAATGATATTTACGGTGCTATAAAATGTAGTGACGAAAATTGGGCCAATAAGGGACGAATACTGGGTCAATAAGTGACGATAACTGGGTATCTTCGTTTCAATTATGATGACGAAGATACGAAGAAAGTAACCGAGGTAAGTAAGTAAGTAAGTAAGTAATTTATTCATTCAGATAAACAAAGAAGTTTACAGGTCATCCTCAGCAACGAGGTACAAATTAGGTGTATTTCTGTTGAGTCTAATGCGATTGACGCTACCTAAGCAAGCTTGTATTGTAGCGAGCAACCAAATAGACACAACAGAACAGATAACATATATTTATATTTAACTTAGATCCTTAAAGAAGGGAGAGAAGAGTATAAAGATGAAAATAGAGAGGAAGATAGAAAGAGAAAGAGAGATAGAAAGAAATGTAGATACGGACAACGCATGTAGCAGTGGTTTATAATAAGCCCAGCCTATACCTTATATGGATTATCTATCGAGTATATTTTCAAACCTTTTATAATTATTTTTTATGAATGTCTTCAATTCTCTTTTCAGTTTAAATTTACTGTGGATTTGTTTTAATTGTAAAGGTAATGCATTATATAGTTTGGGTCCTAAATATGATACAAATTTATGGTTTTGGGTGAGTCTACATCTTGGCACATGTAAAGTCAGATCTTTACATATCCGAGTATTATAGGGATGCTGAATAGTTGTACTTGGAGAGCTGACAGTCCATAATATAGAGTTGAATACGTACAGTTTTCTTACACTTAACAACCCACTTTCATTGTAGAGCAATTCTGTAGAATGTCGCCTGTTTTTCCCCATCATAATTTTCAACAGAGTATTTTGGATTACTTCTAGGTTCTTTATAGAGGACTTGAATGTTCCACCCCACACTATAATACAATAAAGCATTATGGACTCAGCCAAAGCATCATAAACTTTCAGCATTAATCCCCTACTCACTATATTTCTGAGCTGGTAGAATTTGTAGATGAGTTTACGTAATCTGACAACAGTACAATCAATATGATATTTCCATCGAAGGCATTGATCCAAAAGTATACCCAAGTATTTCATTGTGTTTGTTTTGTTTATGAAAGAGCAGCCACAATGCATATTGGTTTCACATGATGGTTTGTGTATTTTTATGACATTAGCTATCGGTTGGTCTCTGCTTGTTGGCGAGAATGCGATATATTTCGTTTTTTCAACGTTGACACTCAGTAAGTTATCACTTAGCCAGTCAAAAATCGTCCTGATACCTGTTTCAGACAGAGTTTGTACTTCGTCCCAAGTATTTCCGATAAATATAATTGCTGTGTCGTCAGCGAATGATGTTATTTTACCCTTAAAATCTGCAATATTAAAAATATCATTGATATACAACAAAAACAGTATTGGCCCCAATACCGTTCCCTGCGGCACACCCCTGGTTACTGGTAAGGGATCACTTACTGAGTCGTTGATTTTCACGACTTGCAATCTATTGCTCAAATAATCTTCAAAAATATCTAATGCGATGCCTCTTATACCATTGTCAGACAGACGCTGGAGAAGAATGTCATGATCTACCGTATCGAATGCTTTGGCCAAGTCCAAAAATACAGTAATGCACTTTTCTTGGTTTTGGAAGCAATTGTCAATTTGGTTGATTATCTGATACCGCTTTTTCAGTTGATTTGTTTTCTCTAAAACCAAACTGGGATTCAGAAAGAATATTATTTTCATTGCAGAAGTGTACTACCCTATTTTTAATGCATTTTTCAAAGATTTTTGTGAAGTTGTTAATAAGTGTTATTGGTCTGTAATTTGTTACATTCTTTTTATCGCCCGTTTTGAAAATAGGTATCGTAATGGAATCCTTGAATGAAGTGGGAATTTTACCAGTGGAAAATATCAGATTTAGGATGTGGCAGAGCGGTTTTACCAAGAAAGAGTGAAACTTTTTGATTAAAAAAACTGAAATTCCATCCGGACCGGAAGAAGTGTTATTTTTTAGATTTGATATAATATTGATTATTTCATTATTCGTGACTGGGTGAAGAAATAACGAGTTTTTGATATTTCTGCGATTTTCTGTAACAGGAGTTGTTGGTTTTTCTATCTTATTTGCCATTCCTTCCCCAATGCCAATGAAGAATTGGTTAAAGTAGTTTGACTTGTCTATATCATCTGGGAGTTTTTTTCCATGGTGTCCCATGATTTCGTATTTAGTATCATTTTTTTTTCTACTGTTATTAGTTATTTCATTAATGTTTTGCCAAATTTTTTTTGAGTTGTTACCAGCTTCTCGTAATCTATTTTCGTAATAATTGATTTTAGTTTCTCTCAGAAGATTCGTTAGAAAGTTCCTGTAATTTTTGTATTCAACCTCTCTTTCCGCGGTTTGTTTAACCTTAAGATCTTTTTTAAGTTTATCTCTGTACTTAATAGAAGTGAGAAGGCCGTCTGTCATCCATGGTTTTATTTTTTTTAATTTCACAGTTATTATTTTAGATTCCGTACAAATCTCAATATGATTGAGTAACCTACCAGTTAGTTCGTTGAAAGCATTTTCTGGATCAGTGCATGCAAGTACCGATTCCCACTCTTCCTTCTTTATTCGTTTTGTAAGCTTATTATAATTTATTGTTTTATTTATTCGATTTGAATCATACTGATTATTCGTTTTCAGTTTGTTATTTGATTTAAGAGACAAAAATGTCATATAATGGTCTGTTATACCACATTTGACGATAAAAGGAGTAATTTTCGTATGTTCAATTGAATTTTTGGACAGTTTTACATAAGCGTGGTCAATTATGCTAGAGGAATCACCTACTTCTCTTGTTGGTTTGTTTATGTATGAAAAAAATCCCAGTTCAGCCATATTACATATGTAGTTAATAACTTGAGTGTCTGATGTGTTTAGAATATTGATATTTATGTCACCCATGAAAATTCTTATGTCAGCCTCTTTTTGTGCAGTGAGATAGGAGTTAATTTCATGTAAGTACATTTCCAAGTTTGTTGAGGGTGGGCGATATGAAGCAGTCAATAAAATTGATTTGTTATCTATACAAAAAGAAATCTCTAACAGGTTGCTTTCGCTCATATGTTTTACAGAACTACAGTAGTTAATATCCTTCTTGATGTACACTACCAGTCCGTCATTTTGGTTATATCGCGATTCATTGTATATCAGATCAAAATAGGGAATTGAGTATTTCTGGATGTCATCAATCGTCCAAGTTTCAGATAGTATTATTATATCAACGTTTTTCAGGTTCACCGATTCAATATACAGGAAAAACTCATCCACATTTTTTTTTAAGCTCCTAATGTTCAGATGGAAGATATTGAAGATATACTCACCGGTGAATCGCTCTACGTTCTCATCCAAACTGCTACATACGATTGTATCCATCTCTTCATATTCTTCTATATTGTTTAAGAAATCCAACATTTTTGTCTTATTTTTGTATGAAGTTAGAGAGAAAAAGGAAAGGAAAGTTTGTAAAAAGATACACAAGAAATCAGGTAACTTCAAGAAATAGGTAATATAAGTATATCAGATCTAAATGTAAAAAAGAAAAACAATTGCTCTTAGCCATAAAATAATGAATGAAAATGATATATTATTTGCAGACCCCACCTCTCTAAATTATTTCCGTCAATTCAAAGAAAGAGCAAAAATTAAAGAGCATATAATAATATAGAAAATTTTATCAGAAATAATGTTAGTGTATTGACTGTTCTCGGTACATCCCAAGTCCGTCATTGAGTTAATCTTGATTCTTCTTCCGTCTTTGTTGATGAATAATTGTCCATTGAAGGACCACGAGTTTTTAACACCAACCACTATTTTCGCCTCCATTAGCAAAGATCTTCTGAGCTTCGTTAGGTCTTCAGCTATATATATTTTCGTTCCCTTGAAGTTTTTTCCACATTTAATAATTTCACGCTTCAATGCAGTATTGGAGAGTTTCACAATCGTAGGTCTTGGTTTGTTAACTTCAGCTTTGCCAATTCGGTATGCATCTTAGTTAAAAAAAAAGGTTCACCAATTGCCACAGCAGCCAAAACTTTCAAAGTTCCCCGAATGACACTCTCGGAAAATGTAAAGGACAAATTCCTTTTCAGAGAAGAATAGGACCTCCTACCGTACTCTCCGGAATTGAAGAGACAAATTTAATAGGATGGATTTGTCACTTAGCAGGGGTTTTCCGGTAACAAGTTGTCAGCTTCTGGATAGTGTCCAAATATTACTTAAATCTCACCCATTCGCTAACGAACGACCAGGACGACACCGGCTGGAGGCTTTTCAAAGAAGGCATCCTGAGAAAACTACAAGAGGGTCTCAAAACTTAACCTAACGTCGGACGTCTATCTCAGAAACGAATATACGAGTAGAAAAACAATTTGTTTTGGCCAGATACACCAAGAGTGACGAAAAAAAAATACCTTCAGTAGCAACGTTCAAAGATTGGCAAGAATACTTTAGAAAGAAAGGAAACAAGAAATCAGAAAAAGAACAAGGAAGTCAATAAAGGAGAAAAGGCAAGGAAAATACAAATAAATGCAGAGAAAAAGATTGTGAGAAAGAAAAAAGGGAAACCTAAGCCAACGTTGAAGAGGAATTTGTGCAACTGAGAAAACACAGAAAGTCAAGAGTGTTTGCAATGGATGCATGAGAGGTATGCGTCTGCTTGAAAAATAGGCTTGAAATGTATTTGTCAGATTATCAAATTGGTAATGTATTCAACTGAGTCCCTAGATAAATCAATAAGAACAATAATTATTCATTTGAGTCTCCTTGCATTGAACTATATGACGAATACTGGTACGATAACTGGGACAGTCTCTTTTTTTGCCTGACGAATAATGGTACATGAACATGTCAATTCCGAGTTCGAATAAAATAATATTTAAAGCTGGAATAAGGTATATTTGTCTAAAAAACATTAAAGATGACTAAACTAACCTTCCATTATCACATCCCAAATCTCATTATTAAGTGGGTGGAATGCATATTCATCACCCTCCCTTCACGATAATTTACAGGATCATTGCACTGTTGTCAATGGAGACTTGATAAATTAATTGTAGGCGTCGAAGCATAATCGTTTGATCATTAATCCTGCCAAATCTGAACGGCTTGGACCCAGACACTGGATTAGCAAGAAAGTTTCGGATTAGGGTGAGAGAGCATATCCGGATAGCGGGGCACAACCGTTTACCATCAATTTATTCAATCATCTATCGGCTCTTAGGTGAATTGAGTTCACTAGTCACATATCTGTATGTGAAAGGGAACATTACCTCTAGAGTACCAATTATGTTCAATTTAGGTGTAGTTTCCAACTTCCAACAAAACTTAAATAGCTAAAAAACTCATTAAAGACAAGTTTTCATTTAAGCCGTGTACTTAAACGTATAAAATGAGTTTAAGTTATCGCTGACGATGATTTAATTATGTTTTGTTGAATTATTTGGTTTCAAAAAGCTTGTCGCGCGAATTGTAATGAAATTAATACTCCGACGAGTTGTTACTTACCAACCAATCATTCTCCAATTAAATTAATTGGTACCTACTTTCATGACTACTCTGTTAAAATTAAATACTCTGACAAGTTCCTACTTACCAACCAATCACTACCCAATCAAATTAATTGGTACCTACTTTTATGAACACTTCGCGGGACTTTTTTGAAACCAAATAATTCAACAAAAAATAATTAAATCATTGTCAGCGATAACTTAAACTCATTTCATACGTTTTAGAACACGGCCTGAATAAAAACTTGTCTTTCAAAAGTTTTTTATCAGTTACTTTATTTTTTGCTTTTTAGTTAGTTTGCCTTTATCTGTTTATTTCTAATTATTACAAAGTCTCTTCCCTGTAAGTTTTGAAATACGAGAAATCATGAACTCCGACCCCAAAAACTCCCACACACCAATTTTGAATAGAATCTGACCATAACCACGAAATTCGTCCGCCATCCTGGAGTCGCCATCTTGAATTTATAGATTTTGACAAAAAATTGAAAATCTCCGATTGCAAAAACCGCCGCCTACCAATTTTGAATCGAATTGGGCCATAATCACAAAATTCGTTCTCCATCTTGCAACACCCCTTACTTTTGAACCCCAGATTTTAAATTATATGATTCAAATTTAACAAGGTGAAATCACTTTGCCGATAGGCTGCTCAGATGGATACGGTTAGGCCGTGAGTAAGGTTCAATTAATGACTTTTCCTAGTTAATCAAATTTGGCCACTAAAAAAATTATACATTAATTAACTTGACTAGTTCAATAGTTGGGCGCCAGACTTGCTATTAATTTATTAAAAGACAAAAGTCAAAGATAAATAAAATTAAATAAATGTTACCTAGCTTGTATGGGAAGGCAAATAAATATGCAATAAATCAACTTAACAAATTTATTCCAGTTGGAATTCTGAACAAGATAAAAAAATTTACAAATACTAGAAAAGTATTTAACTTCTCTTAAAAAAATGGAAAAATTACATAAAAAGGAACCAGTAATTTTGACTCTGATCAAAATTCGAACATTTACACCTATGATTCCTCCAGTTGTTGGTCACGAATATACCTTCGGAGATCTTGAGCGAGATAGAGGAAGGCTAGTTTCTTGAAGCTGGTCCCAGCGGTTCTAGGAGGAACTTGGTTTCAGCGGTTACGATTAAGATGGTCGTGGGTGGTTCTATAGTTGGTTTTAGACCCCCTTATCGGCGTGAATTGAGTTGATCTTCACGGACCAGTGCTGATATTGATGTGCTGTAAGACCTCCCAGGCTACTAGTCCTTCCGTCTCCGTAGATGGGTTCCCTCCGTGGTATATATCATGCGAAGAAGATGATAGGAATCAAAATATGTACAAAAAGGGGAGAACGAAGGATATCCTTTGAACCTCAAGTTTTATGTTTCAAATTTTAATCGAGAGTCAAAAGATAGATGCAAATGATAGCATACAATAAAAATCTCAATCTATATAAAAGACGAGAAGGTTACAGTGAAAGAACAAAGATAATAAATAGCAATTCAATCAGCTATTCTGAGTTAAATTTATAAGAAAAGGTATTCCAAAAGAAATATAAAAATTTCCTTGAAATTTTACCAGAGAAAAAAAATATAGTATTTTAAAGCAAAATACTATAAAATTGCCAGAGAAAAAATCTATTATTTTAAAGCAAAATATTTAAAGGTTGCCAGTACAAAGATATATTATTTTAAAGCAAGTGCCAAAGGAAAATATAGCGTTATAACCAAAATACTCTAGTAGGCTACATAAAAAATAGGGTTTCTGAACAACGATAGTAGTCAGAGTAAAAGTATACTCTTCAGCCAAGATAAGAAGAGAGAGACACACGTCTTTCAGTGAGCACGACTCTCTTAGATAAAGATAAAGTGAAATAATTCTTTTTATAGAAGAATTTCCAGAGATAAACCGAAGAGGGAGACCACACGTCTTTCAGTGGGCACGACTCTATTAGATAAAGATAATGTTAAATAATTCTTTT
>JAFIRS010004599.1:0-81070 GCA_018342105.1 Gonioctena quinquepunctata
ATAAATATTATAAATATATATATATATATATATATATATATATTTGGTAAATACAATCCTAGAAACCATAGTAAAACTTAAACAACCCCTGAACCACAGTGACAAACCTGAGCCTGTATATTTGGTTTAGGATTGTTTTTTCCTAATATAAACCTTCGTTCACATTAAAATTACCTATTGTCGTAATGCTATGATTATTTAATATGCCCATTTTTCCGGGTTACTGGCTATTCCCGTCATAATCTCACGGATGTCTATTAGTTCTCCATATTGCTTTGGTTTTGGAGATGCATCATTCTTCAATTTTTTTTTTTTGGTCCCTTTTTTACCCATTTTAAACCGCCTCAGCGTGTTTAAAATCAAATTTTAAAAAAAACGCGGTTTTTAAAGGTAAATTTTAACATCAACAAATCGAGAAACTTGAAGTCTAAATACAAATTTTTTGATTATTGATCTAAAGGGGTACCTTGTAACGTTAAATAAAATATTACTCACAATTCTTTTCTTTTTATATTCCCTCCATCCATTTGATGAACTTTTCTTTTTTTTTATTATCACTGGATTTTCGCGGGTTTAACCGCGATTCCCTTTTCACTATTCAAAAAATCATATTAGAATCATTCTTTTTTTGAGCTCTGGTGACAACAAATATTGATCTTTGGTAACAAATTGCAAATAATTTTTCTCTTTCCATGACAACAAAGGTATACTGATGTCACATCACGAATTCAACCTTCTTGCATTATTGGTTCTTATTTCTTTTTTGTAGTAATAATACGTATATATGATTTCAAAGTGCCCAATAAAAAAAAAATAACGTAAAGTATGTGGATAACTGGTCTTAAAAACATTTTCTCTATTTCGAGCACTCCGGCTGCGCCGTCGTGCTCGAAAAATCATCGTGTTTAAAGCCCTTTTATCCACTTATCTTTAATATACAAATAGTGTCATGAATCACCACTCGGGTGTTTTTTTCAACCGGCAATCTATACGAAATATCGCCAAATTTTTATAAACCTAAGCCAGTCGACTTGACAAACAGTGCTTTATTCCCCCCTATTGGACTTCATAAATTATCTATATTCTTCGTTGTGAATAAAGTTTTGCACTGTTGAAAATCCAAAGATGTGAAAAATGGTTTCTTTTGTCATCAAACGGAAACAAGAAGTAACCAATTAAACATTTTTTTCATCCCTCACAAATCATATTTGAAATTAGAGGTTTCTTGCTGGATTCCCGCATTTTTTTGCGGAGCTCGAACAAGTTATAAAGTGATTTATATTACAGTGATATCATATAATTTATTTATTATTTGTCGAATAATAGAAACATTTTTTTTTATTGTTGTGTTTGAAGTATGGGAATAATTCCTTGTTTTCCAATCCATGAATATTCTCGGACGATAATTTTTAATCAATTTTATATATATATATATATATATAAATTTAAATCAATGTATGTTTGTATGCATGTTCGAAATTTTCTCGAATACTAAAACTATTTTAATGTTTGCATTCTAAAATTACAGCCAGAGAAGGATCATAGCCTATGTCGTATGTTCATTTTTGCGGGCAGAGACAGAAGTGTGTCTTTGTAATCAAATCTTCAAGTTAATTTTGACCACCTGCCAAATTTGAAGTGTTCATATTTTCCCCTTGAAATCATTATGGATTTTTGTTAAAAAAAAAAAGGCGCTTTTGGATGGCGGAGGAGATTTGTGTTTATGGTCCGATTCGACTCAAAATTGGGGATATCGGGTTTTGGGGTCGAAGATTATGACTTTTTTTAAAATTCGCATAAAATTCCCCAAAAAATGGACGGTCTTGTAATATGGTCCAATTTAATTCGAAATGGGTGTGTGGGGGGTTTCGGGTCGTAGATTATGAATTTTGTCAAAATTCATAAAATAAAAAAGGCCTTCAAGATGGCCGACGGTCTCTTTAATTATGGTCCGATTCTTTACAAAATTGGTATGTGGGGTTTCGGGTCGGAAATTATGATTTCTCCATCAAAATTCAAGATGACGGACGAATTTTGTAATTATGGTAATTCAATTCAAAATTGGATGTGAGGGGTTTTCGGGTGTAGATTATAATTTTTTGTCAAGATTCAAAAAAAATGCCCAAGATGGCTGACGGTCTCTGTAATTATGGTCCCATTCCATTCAAAATTGGGTATGTGGGGTTTTCGGGTTCAGAAATTATGAATATTTTCTTCAAAATTCACAAATTCAAGATGGCGCACGTTTTGTAATTATGGTTCGATTCATTCAAAATTTTTGGGGGGGTTTTCGGGGTGAAAATTAGAAAATTATGGATTTTCGTTAAAATTTGTTGTATCAAAATGGCGGCTCCATTATGGTGGACGATCCTCGATTTGCCCGATTCTATTCAAAATTGGTATTGGAGGTTTTCGGGTCAAGATTATGAATTTGGTTGAGGATTATTGATTTTTCGTCAGAATTTATAAATTAAAGAAGGCGCTCAGGATGGTCTCCATTGAAGAACTGGTTTCAGAACTTGGAAAAAGGTTTCATATGACGATCCTTAACAAAAAAATGCATATATTAGGCTACTTACTAAAAAACACAAAAAAAAAATTATCAATAAAAAACCTTTTAAATACAGGCATTTATTCAAAGGCGCTAAAAGTTAAAGTTTCTAAACCCTGTACTGAAATGTATAAAATAATAAGTCATCGATGAAAATGATTTAATTATTTTTGTTGAATTATTTGTTTCTGAAAGCTTGTCTCGCGAAGTGTTCATAAAAGTAGGTACATTTGGTTTTGGGGGTGATTGGTTGGTAAGTGGTACTTATCAAAGTATTTGATTTTTACAAAGTAATTTAAAGTAGTACAATTTTATTACAATTCACGCGGCTTTTTTAAACCAAATAATTCAACGAAAAAATCAAATCATTATCCTGATGACTTAAATTTTAGACAAATAAAAACTTGTCATTAAAAGTTTTCTAATTGGTTATTTTTTTTTTTTGCTTTAAATTCTGCCTTGTTCATTTCTGATATAGCATCGTTATTGAAAATTCAAAGCTCCTTCCTGAAAACTCCATGCCAATTTTGAATTAAATATGACCATAATCAAAAAAACCTCCTCCCCTCTTGGGTCCGCCATTTCAATTTATAAATTTTGACAAAAAATTCATAATATTCGCTCACTTCCTAATAAATTTTGAATCAATTGGACCATAATCCAAAAACTTTCCTCCATTTTGGTTTCACCTGGAATTTTAAATTTTATTTTATTAATCTTTCAATCGATTTGCACTCTTGGCGGTAATGCTGAACCAATGAAGGATATTAGCTCATTTTGGTGTCATCATATATTCAGGGGAGTCAGACGTGTCGATAGACGAAAAAATTTTGAAATTATCGCGTAAGTAAAAGGTCTTATTTGTTGTTTTTCTCACTCTGCTGTCGGGAAGTACAATTGTTTCACAGTTGGAAAACTGTTTTTTAAATTTAGTGTTTCTTTTGGGTTCAAAAATTTTTATTATAAGAAAGAACTGAAAAGTGGAAAATAATTGTTTCAAAAAAAGTATGAAAACCCAAAAAAAAAAGTACAAAAATATTTTTGAAGTCTCCCGTTTACCACAACCTTTTACCTTCAAAGTGAACTTATGATAATTGTTGTTGATACTTACAAAAATGAGATTGAAATTGTGAATTCAATTCTCAAATATCAAAAAAAGTAGATAATATTTCACGAAATTATTGTTTTGAGAAAGAATTGAAGGTTAAAATGGCGATAATGGAAAGTTCGTCATTTATGGTTAGGTTAGGTCGGAAAAATCTGCTATTCTAATGCACCAAAAATCGAATATGAATTATTTAATTAAGAAATAAATAAAATTTTTTTTTCCATAATAATTTACAACTAATTTGTATATGAAAATGCGTCTAACATCTCATTTTGTTTTGTTTATAACTGAACTAATTCGCCAGTTCCATCCCTCGTTAGATCCGTCAATGATCCGTTTGGAAAAACAAAACGTACATGAAAATGAAGGAGTTGAGGTTAATGGAAGCGAAGTCCACCTGATAAAATTCGAGTTATTAAGACTGGCTTCTTGGTGGAACCTAAGTGTCTTTATAAAACTGAAGGGCCGAAAAATTCATTTCAGGAAAGAACAAAATCATCAGTTGATAAGACCATATTCCATGTGAAACGAAGACAAATCGTTGGAAAAACTGGCAAACTAAATGAACCTTCTAGTTCAACTCAGTATATAAGGATTCCATCTCCACAATATCTGAAACCACGATTCTCTACGGATCAGATTATAGTCCTTATTCCCCTGGGGCAACTTAACTGGCAATTTGAATGTACGTGGGACAAAATAAAAAAAAATTAAAAAAATTTATTTTTATGGTTAAAACTTTTTTTTTCTTCAGTGTTCTTCACTTTGAATGTGAAATCTCCATGGAAAGTACCGAAATACCCATCGCTACCAAAATAGCTTTTGGAATTGGAAGATGAATCCCCCTCAAATTTCAAAGGTGATATTTTTTTAAAGTTGGGATAATATATTTCTTCCTTTCATATCTTGTTTCGAATCTTAATTGAACTATTGAATTCTAGATAAATGAATAAATAATATAGTCTGATATACATCATATTTAAGAGATAAATTGAAACCCAAACTATAAAATTGCTAAGAACCGACTTTCTCATTTTTAAAATTTATTATGTGTTTTTAAAGTCATTGAAAAAAAAGTATATTTCGGATGAATAACATATTTTTTAAAACTATATTTTTATGGTTTCAGAGTCTGATATTTGTTTCGTTTCAATATTAAATTATTCTAAAATTAAACTAATTTTTGCTTTATTACCGGTGATGTTAAAATGAATAACATTTTTATTTTTTGGGGATAAATAGCTGCACTTTAATTATATTTTATATTTCTTCATGATTTTCAATAATTCCATTGGGCAATATAAAATATTCAATTATCTATTTTTTTCAGCAAATGGTGGAGACAGTTTCAAAAGAAAATTATAGTGACCAAAAAAATTTTTTTCATTTTCTGTAAAAAGGGTGTTCTCATTCCCCGGAGGCATATGTCAAATTGGCATGCACAAGAATTCAGGCAAAAATACTCCTTTTAAAAAAATCCTTCAATAGAAAAAAAGCTTTTATCAGTTCTTGAAAAGAGGGAATTTGTGAGAAACAGATCAGACACTATATTGAGACCAGTTAAAGACTTAAACCAAACAAAATTAACTTCTCCTGATGTTTCCTTCCATTTAAATATTGTTTAGGTTTTTTACAAGAAAAATAGCTTATTTAGACATCAAGACATGCATTAATTATGATCAGGACCCACCAAAAGGCAAACTTCTCAGAGCGATGGGCGAACAACTTACTCTTGAATTATATGTATAAATATGATGAATTACTGAAATCTAAAATTTTTCATGGAAAACGTGCTGATGATGTAGGTCTCGTCTAAAAAAGGGCCCTTAATATGTGGTACCCCCTCTTACAAAAAGGGCGACATAGTAAAAGGAAACTTAGACTTGATTAGACAAAAATAGGACGTCTACAAAAACTCTTACAATTTGCAAATAAGGAAAATCATGAAATCAAACAGTTGTCGATATTTCCATCCCTATATTTTCAATTGATCATCGCAGGAGGGTTTGTAAAATGGCACAATATAACAAACTGAAACATATGGTCCCCGTTGGCAATAAAATTTTGGAATTAATAAAAAGTGCTGTGATTCAGCATATTTTGATTTCCTTCAAAGGATGACACAAACGACCAAAGAAAAGACCTGAAGATATTGAAAAAGGCTTATAGTCACAATGGGCGGATGAGATTTGGCGCAAGCTAGGGGCAAAAACTAAATCAAAATAAATGGAATAAAGATGAACTGTTCCATTAAAGTGACTTGAAAAAACTCCCAAAATTTTTTACAAAAAAACTGCAGCAGAATCATTCACAATTTGAAAATAACGAAAAGATACACAAACACAATACTCTGAAAAGTCTTTAACTCAAATTATTTTCCAATGAGGCGACCGGCAGAAGTTGCTCAAGGAATTCACTAAATCTCAGCAAGAATAATCAAACTAATGTTTGAAGTGTTTAACGAGACTGGAAAATACTACTCAGTACTTTCAGTCGATTCATCATCAGGGGAAAGCGGAAGAGGTGTTCCAGTACTTCTATACCAGTAATGAAAAACATTTTGATTTTCTTCTTGAAGCAGAAATCAGTTCGTATCCGTATGACTTTGTGTTTCATACAAGTGAAAAAGTTTTATTGATGGGACAAAAGTTCTGCATAAGTATGTCAACAAATGTAAAGTTGAAAGACCTGGCAGTATAACAGCTACAAGACTGCGAAAACATTTAGCCACAATTACTCAGCTTCTCCAATTTTCAAATAATGATTGGAAGATCTATCAGACAGCAAAAGTTTCCAAACTATTGCTCCTGATGATGGATGGAGGAGCTGAGAAATATAAGGGAAAACAATTAAATTGGGACACATTGAAAACTCTTGTAGTATATCGGATGTCCGACAAAATCATCAGACAGCAAAAGTTTCCAAACTATTGCTCCTGATGATGGAGGAGGAGCTGAGAAATATAAGGGAAAAACATTGGATGAAATTCATGTTGACCTAAATCATATTTATGATGATGAAAATGGGCTGAAAACCAAACCAATACAGGAAAATGTCATGGGTCTAAACCTAAAGAGCTAGATTAAACAACATAAGACAAATGTGGACCCAGAGCAAAAACAATTGATAGCACAAACATTTCCCAACACATAAAAGAAAAAAGAGCTCCCAAACAACAAGGAATTGCAGAATTTGTAAATATCAATCCTGAATTATTTGAGGGCAAAAAGTGGACTTCAATAAAAGCAGTTTTATAATATGTATATGGGTAAATTAAAATATTAGTTTTACTTTCAATTCAACTTGTTTTCTGTCTTTCTTCAAATAATGTTTATTTTTAATTTATGTTGATAAAGGTTCTTTTTTATTTGTTGATCTGATCATTTGTTCAATTCAATGTTATTTTGCATATCTGGTCATGATTCAGTTGATAAATTTTCAGTATTCTACTTCTGTATTTTGTGAAAAAATATAAAATTTAGAAGCTTAAAAAATCTCTTAGATTCAATTGAAAAAGTCAATATACTTTTTTTGTTTACAGAATAATATTTTCACTCAAAATATATGCGATATGAGATAGTTGGAATTCCTATTAAGTTCACAAGATTCACAGTCACACCATATATGATACGTAAATTTGGCAACGTTGCACTGGCTCAGCTTTGTGAATAACTTCTTTGGAAAATGTATATTTCGGCTTGGGAATGTAATGAAAGTGAAATGGATCAGAATAGTATCATTTCACCGTAAAACCCTACTACATACAACTTTGATATTTGACAAAATTACGGTGTATATATGTCATTTTGAGCTTCAGTGCAGAATTCTCATCACTTTTATTCATTTGTCATCTATTTATATTCAAGATTTCTTCCTGGTTCGAAAATGTATGTTTTTCCAGTAGGCTCAGGATTGATACAAAGATGTATATATATATATATATATATATATATATATATATATATATATATATATATATACAGGGTGTAACTGAATAAGTGTAAAACATTCAAGGAGGTGATTCCTCATCGAAAAAAAGATAGGATCTTTCATATAAAGAAACTTCATTGGAGCATCCCTTGTTAAGATACAGCCCCTTAAAGGGGGTACATAAAATTTGTATAACCAATAGTTGTATAGGCAAAAATTTATGCACTGAAAAGTTACAATATTGAAATTAACCTGACGTTTTGTACTACCAAAAAGACACTTAGCCAGTAATTTATTTGGTTTACCCCATGGTTGTAAGGGGTGAAAAACGCAACCCCTAAAATTTATTTCCAATGTAACTTTTTGTCTTATTATTTGTTTACCATTTAAAAATGTATTTCCGATAGCCTGTTTCATTCTAAACAAAAAATGTCTCTTGGGTTTTTTGCCCAAAATAAACCAGTAAGCAGCAAAACATTATTTTACGAACAACTACAGAGATACATCGTCATAAATGCGAACTGGATTTATTGTTATTTTGTAGTTAGTACCTGCATTAAACGATTAAAGGGTAATAAACAAAACTAAGTTATTAATAACAAAACACACAACATGTAGAAATCATAGTGAATGTTCAATATGTCTACCTTCAAACATTACGCATGCGTCTAGACGTCGGCGCATTGAGCCACGTATTCGCTCAAATATTCCTGGAGTCTCTCTGATTACCCTGCACGCATCGATGATGCGGTTTCTTAAGTCCTCTACATCGCGAACAGGAGTACGATATACCAAATGCTGTGAATGGCCCCAAATAGAGAAATCGAGAGGATTGAGATCCGGGGATCGAGCGGGCCATTTATGTGGTCCTCCTCGACCTATCCACTGATTTGCATATGTTTCAGTTAAATGCTGACGTGCTACTTGACTAAAATGGGCGGAGCCCCATCATGCATAAAAACATATCCCTTCTGACGCCCAAGGAACTTCCTCCAGCAGTACTGATGCACTTCTCTTAAAAATTGAACGTATGCCTCACCATTTAATCGAGGAGGTAGAAAATGAGGCCCAATTAAATCATTCCCAATAACTCCGAGCCACACGTTAAGAGAAAACTGTTCTTGATGGCTAGTTTCGACAATAGCGTGAGGGTTTTCATCAGCCCATATGTGGTAATTATGAAAATTAATAATCTTGTCCCGAGAAAAACTACATTCGTCTGTGAATTCTATCGTCTTCAGAAAGTCACAATTTCTTCTAATCATTTCCAGCATCCAATTGCAAAATTCAAGACGGTTCGGAAAGTCTCGCGGTAACAGTGCCTGTACTCGTTGCAGATGGTAAGGGTACCGTCATATGATCAACATTTAGCTGGAAAGCAATCTTTCTAGTACTGGTAGTAGGTTCTCCTTTTGGTGCAATTTAGTTTACTTCTTATGGCCTGTGAATGTCCTCTATGTAGGAGATATCAATAGTCACCATAATCTGTGGGGATATGAGAATAATGATGACAATGGAGAAGAGCTTGTAGACTGGGCCGAAACCAACAACCTCCATTTAGTTTTCAGTGCCAAAGATAAGCCAACGTTTTTCTCAAGAAGGTGGCGTAAGGGCTACAATCCGGATCTCTGTTTTATAGATAGATAGATAGATATTTATTTCCAAACTAATAAAACATAGAATTAGTGGGTCGTCAAAATAGTACAATGTATAACATATAAGTGTATATAGACATGTATAAAGTAAAATTTACACTAAGAATAAAGTAAAATATAAGATATGAGGACAGACTGGGAGAGAGTCTATCACAAGAGTTCGAGTTCAGTAATGCTCAGATCAAGATACTCCTTGATCGAATAGAAACATTTTATTAGTAAGAAAGCTTTGATCCTGTTTTTAAATTGATAAAGGTTGAGACACTTAATCTTTGAAGGTAATTTGTTATAAAGTTGCAGATTCAGAGAATTTTTTTGTGACATCAGGAGCCTGCATCTAGGAGTCGTGAGAGAATTTGCATTGCGAGTGGAGTAAGAGTGTATTTCTGATTGCACAGTGTATTTGTTTTTGTTTTTATGAATTTCAAGTAAGGATGAATATAGAAATAGAGTAGGAAGTGGCATAATTTGAAGATTAGCAAAAAGAGGGCGACAATGTTCGCGATGATGAACTCCAGCCATGACTCTAATAACTCTTTTTTGCACTAAGAAAGCTTTATGAGCGTGGCACGAGCCACCCCATAATAGAATACCATAAGCCATGTGACTTTGGAATAAACCAAAGTAGCATGATTTAAGTACGTGCAAACTAACGCAATGCCTCAAACGTCGGATCATAAAGGTGACACTTGATAATTTTTTGTTAAAGACTCTATATGAGGAGCCCAGTTGAGTCTATCATCAAGTTGCACGCCAAGTAATTTGACGCTATTTCCCTGAGGAATATTTGTTTTAGAGGAAACGATGAGAGACTGATTCTTCTCGATATTGATTTTCAGTTTATTTGATGTGAACCATACTTGAGCTACATTTAATATATCAACAGCTAAAGTACTAACGTTTTCTAGGTTAGTACTTTGGGAGACAAAGGTTGTGTCGTCCGCGAAAAAAACGCTCTTGATCGGTGAGGTACAGTAGTAGAGGTCATTAATATAGATCAGAAAAGGAGGGGCCCAGAACAGAGCCTTGAGGGACACCATGGGAAATGTTCTTACGATTAGAGATCCCCACCAAGTCTAACACATTGGGTTCTACCACCCAGATAAGATTCGAAGAAGTCCAGTGCCAGGCCTCTGATACCATAGAAATACATCTTTTGTAGTAGGATAACATGTGAGACACAGTCAAAGGCCTTAGATAGATCACATAGCGTGAGTTGTGAATGTTTGCCTTTTTCCAGGCCCTCGACTATGTCTGACACAACTTTTAGAAGAGCCTGGGTTGTTGATCGATTTTTCCGAAAACCAAATTGGCCAGGACATAAGATAGAGTAGCCTTCTACAGGAAGTTAGATAGTGGAAGTTTGAGAATAATTTCAATAATCTTAACCAATATCGGTATAATCGAAATAGGCCGAAAATTGTTAATGTCATCTGTGCTACCCTTCTTCAGAACCGGTAGGACCACAGAGTACTTCAGGTACTAGGAAAAGTTCCAGAGGAAAACAGTTATTTATTAGAATAGCCAAAGGATCGGCAAGGATGTCGGCTACAGATTTGATGATTTTACTGTTGAGCTCGTAGGCATCAAAAGCGTTGGAATTCTTCATGCCTAGAATAATATCATAAACATCAGCAGGAGTTACCGGATTTAAAACAAACGAGTGTACAGGAGTTTTTATTGTTTTTAGGTAAGATGTTGGTTCATGGGAAATGAGAGGTAGAGAGCTTATGATTTGCTCGGCAATAGAAGTAAAATAAATATTGAATTGATCCACCGGTATATCAGACTCAATTTGCTTTTTTCTATTTCTATTACCTTCATGGTTGATTATGTTCCAACTGTCCCTCATGACATTCGTGGAGTTGAGTAGGTAGCTGTTGTAGGCTTCAGTTTTGCAAATTATTATTTGATTTTTATAGTCCCTACTCAATGTTTTGTATGCATTTAGAGAACAAGTATCTCTGTCGACATCTTGTATGGTTTTCAACGCATTTAGCGTATTACGCATTTGAGTAAGTTCCTGATTCACCCAAATGACTGGTAGTGAATTAGAAACAGCGTCTTTTTTCCCCAACGGAAAAATAGAAATCACAAGATCGTTTAATAGATCAAGTAGATTCTGCATATGGAACTCAGGAGTAATATTATTGTTTAAAAAGCAACCCCAATTATAGTCCATAAGGTGGGATCTCAACCTATCTAGACCGTGCCTGTGTATTGGGCGGGTCCAGTGAGTCCCATTTCTCCTCGGAATCCTGTCATATATGGTGATAAATTGCCCTCGATGATCGGATAGGCAAGGCTCTGAGACCCCAGAATCAAATTGGCATTTGTCGAGATTAGTCACAACATTGTCCACCCGAGTAGCAGAAGTAGGAGTCACACGTGTATAATCAAAAATTGTAGTGCATAAGTTGAATGACTCGATTAGGTTTTCGAAGGTATATCAAGTAATTCACAATCACAACCTTTAGCTAACTCACGCACTGTACTAGCGGACTTCCCACATAGTCAGCATCGCCCCGTTATGATTACAGTAGGAATCGGAATACCAATGGTCGACTCAGTTCCCAGGCCACGATGGAACTTCGGCAAGGCGAAATGGACTACCTATGCAGCGGAACTCGATATGTGCATCCGCTTCATCCAACCAAAGGCTAAAAACTACCACAAATTTATAGGCCTAATGATAGCTGTAGCCAAAAAACATATCCTCCGAGGTTTCCGCAAGAAGTATATCCCTGGATGGAGCGAAGAAAGCCAGTCTCTATACGAGGAATTCGAGGAGTCAGGAAACCCGGAAACTGCTGACCATCTACTAAGATCCCTTGACGCCAGCAGAATGGACAAATGGACTTCTGCTGTGGAACGCATGAACTTTGCACGTTCCAGTGGGAAAGCATGGGGTCTACTGCGGAAGCTTGGAGAATGTAACGGAAATGTCGTGGGAAATGCCTCAATAAACCCAAACCAAATAGCCAACCGCATAGTTGACGTTTCTCGTGCACCAACCGATAAAAACCACACAAGAGACGTCAAAAAATCCCTAAGAGACCTCAAACGTTCCACGAGTTTTCGCACGACTTCTCTGCCGAGGAATTAGAACAGGGCCTCAATGATACAAAAATTGGGAAAGCAGCAGGCTTCGACGGCATCTACCCCGAATTCCTGGTTAACTGTGGTAGGGCAACCCGACTGTGGCTTGTGATATTTTTCAATGACATTCTTAACACAGGCAGCCTACCATCAGAATTTAAGAGAACAAAGATTGTTGCTATTCTAAAACCTGGGAAACCACAGGAGCTACCCGAGAGCTACCGACCTATAGCTCTCCTCAGCTGCTGCTATAAGCTGTTAGAAAGACTACTCCATAACCGTATATGTCCTGCAGTTGATGTACTGATCCCCGTAGAACAGGCTGGGCTTAGGAGTGGCAGTAGCTGTACTGACCAAGTCTTATCCCTGACAACCCACATCGAAGCGGGGTTTGAAAGGGGACTGAGAACATCCGTAGCGTTCATTGATCTTACTGCAGCATATGACACCGTATGGAGGGAAGGCCTAATATACAAATTACTCAGAGTCATACCATGCCTGAAAATGTGCCATTTAATTAACAACCTATTAACAAACAGACTATTCCAAGTCTTTGTTAACGATGCTAAGAGCAATACTAGGAAACTGAACAATGGCCTCCCGCAGGGTCGGTAACTCGACTGGTGACTCGCCTGTTAGTTTGTCCTATATAAGTCCTAGGGCATTCGGAATACAATATTTCATATATTCCTTGAGACTCATTAGGCATGTTACCTTTAGGAGACCTGAGAATATAAGAGATTCTATTATTAGCTGTGAAATAGGTTTCAATGTCGCGTTTCCCTAACATTCTACCAGTTTTGATAAAAAAAATCTAGACGCGGTTCAACCCGAACTTTCAATATTCATATATATATATATATATATATATATATATATATATATATATATATATATATATATATATATATATATATTTATATATATATGTATATATATATATACTTGTATGTCGGAATTCCGACTTGTATCTCGGAATTCCGACTTATAAGTCGGAATTCCGGCTTGTATCTCGGAATTCCGACTTGTATCTCGGAATTCCGACTTACAAGTCGGAATTCCGACTTGTATCTCGGAATTCCGACTTATAAGTCGGAATTCCGACTTACAAGTCGGAATTCCGACTTGTATCTCGGAATTCCGACTTACAAGTCGGAATTCCGACATACAAGTCGGAATTCCGACTTACAAGTCGGAATTCCGAGATACAAGTCGGAATTCCGAGATACAAGTCGGAATTCCGACTTGTAAGTCGGAATTGTAAAATAAAAAAAAGTGTGGCACTTCTACGCCTTCGTACTACGCGGTTCAACCCGAACTTTCAATATTCATATATTCATATATATATATATAGAGATGTACACGGTCATTGTGAATCCCGTGAAGCATATGAACGAGACGCAGTTTAGCCCGGAGTAACCTTGTTAGTCCCGATATCGGGCTCAACAAAGTATCACCCTGTATCTCTTCACTGGGTGATCAGAATTGAATGCAGGTCATTTCCCCATGTTTTAGATCGGGATACACAATATACCATTTCCATAACCAACATACGCGATATAGTTCTTTGGTTCGAACCGTAGGGGGCGCTTTCCGTATATAGGGATATACACTGCAGAATTATATACTTCTTTGTAGAGCCCACAAACTTTTGTAGCGTTGTGTAGCCCTAAGTTTGGCAACATCGTAATCGCTGCCTTCATGAATGTAATATATGAATTGCTGGATCCGTGATCTGTCCTAGCGCAAGGACTAGTTCATAATTGAATATAAAAAATATTTATCGTTCATTTTTCAGATTAGGGAATTTGAGTTTGAAATAGTTACAATAGTTTGAAGATATATTCACCAATTCTTTTTCTAAGGGGAATTTTGTGCGATCAATCCATCTACATAAAGGATGGTTGGAAAAAAGTACAAAATAACCAATATTGTCTTAAAAGCCTTATTCTTCAGTTTTCATCGTAGATTTCATTTTTGTGCATCAAACGATAAAAATACATTTACACTGATGTAGACCATATAGGGGAGACGGTCTACCAAGAATAGTAGGCATATATAATTTCCAACTGAGGAGCGATATAATGATTTCAACCATGGTGAAGATTGGATATCGAAATTCTCAACAATTTTTTGAGGCAAAGGAACTTTTTTATTGACTTTCTTGAAATTCAATTTTGCGGTCTTTTGAAAGTAAAATTTATAGAACTTTTCATGTTTTTTTTTGTTTTAAAGTCCACTTACATTAGTTGATAAAAAAGGGGGTAGGAAAGAATAGTTCACCTATACAAAATAGGTTGAACCACCTGAAATCATCACATTAAATTCAAGCCCAGATGAGTCTAGAAAAAACGAATTTAAACGGTTTTCTTCACATAAAGGATTCAATATAAAATTGAACCAGAGAAAGGTAGATCTCAGGTGAAAAAACAACTACTTTCCTGGCAAATACCACGCAGAACGTTGAATGATATTCACCTGAAAATCCATGCATACTTCCATATAATATCAATGGACATTGAATGCAAATGTTTCTTTCTGATAAGCTCGATTATGTTTAATTTATGTCGTGTTCACCTAACAATCCGCATACCGGTTTCAGGCGGATTGTTAGGTGAACCGACTAAATAACATAATCAGCTTATCGAAAAACTTGATTCACATGATATATATGAATATCATGAATTTTCAGTGAATATCATCAACGTTCGTATTCCAAAATATTGTTTCACCTGAGATCTACTCGTCAATTTATTAATCCTATAAATCCGTTAAATCGTTTTCTATTCATTCCACTTCACATGGCACTTATCTCTCACAGATGAGTCTGTTGAGGAAAGAGATTCTGCATTGTACACAGGGATTACTCTCATTAGTTTTAAATTGCGGAAAAATATATACACATAAAGTTCCGGTTCATTAATTGATTTTTTCAATCTTAGAAAGCTGCAACATCGACAATAGTGAAGTTATAACTCGACAATATGTATTTTTTTGTTGGTAATTCAAAGATCTGGTTGAATGTTCATTGGTACCATATGGGTACCATTGAAAAAATTATTTGTTCTCTATAAAATCTGATTTTGTAATGCTTGATTAAGATTATCCCCTGTTTTATTTGGATAATAAAAAATATTACTATCGGGAGGGTGCTTAGAGATCGATCGTGAATAAATGACAAAGAATTAAAATACAAGTAGTATATATTTCGTCCGATTGAATTAAAATATGCAGAAATATATGATGGAAAAAAATATATCGGGAAAGCTAGTTTCAGGAACAACTAGTGATAACAAAATTGAGCAATTGTTTTTTTTGTGCATGTTTTTCGACCATAGATATCTTTTGATGTGGGGAACGAATCAGAACCAAACAAAAACTGAACTAATTGCTGATGAGTACTCAATATTTTTTGGGGTATTCCAATCACATGAAACCATTAATTCACTGGGCATAAAAACTAAAATCTATATTATCACAATTAATATTTCCATGGAAAACTGTCTAGAACAATCAACGGCAAATTTTATGTGAGCAGCAGTTCGTAGAGTAATATTTTTTTCTTTTATCGGAAAGTTTTTATTATCTTTCGAGTATTGATATTAATGAAATATTGAACAGAGATTCATTATCCACTTTTTTCCTATCTTACTTCCAAATTAATATTTATAACTCCGAAATTACAGAATGAACTATCAATTTCATGAATATATGAGATATAGAATTTGTTGTTCCTCCTCTGCCCGCTAAGGAAGCGATCGACTGTTCAAAAAGCCTGAACAAACAATGGGATGAGAGATTGGTCATCTTATTTTTACTCCATATTTGACCCTGAATGGAAGTAACATTATGTTCTCATGAAGTTCTGATCGGTTCTATTTCATGAATTATTCATAAAAATAATGTATATTATGCCGAATAGGATTCAATCATTCAGAAATACTTCCCGAAAATTCGGACCTGAAACAGTACTAGGTGTTTGTTTGTAGAGGAGAAAAACACAAGGAGTTGAATATTCCAGTTTCTGATGAAGGTACAGATTTTTTTTTATTCTCAAAACTTTCAGAGAATTTTTCATCTATTGATATTTTATTGCAAAATTTTGGAGAAAAATATTCGTTTGGGAGTAAAACTTGAAATGATCGAAAAAACAGTTTTGGTTCAATATTTTTTCCTCGGAATCATTTGCCGAATGATAATGAAAAACCTCATTGAAAAAAATAATTATATATCACTTTTTTTATTTTTTTTATTTAAGAATTAGCGCATCAACCACTAGAGTTATTAGCGCAACAATACATTACATTTAGATTGAGTGGAACATATTAATATCTGTTAAGAATGACATGAGATTAATAACATTACAGTTTTTTCCCAAAGTTTCATGTAGATTTTGCGAATTTTGGTATTTGTTTCTTGCTTCTTGAAATTTGGGACATATTTCCAGGATATGTTTCACAGACACTGTTGTATTACACACTTCACATATTGTTTGTTCAGAACGTGACAATAGGTAGTCGTGAGGCCCATACGTAGACGGCAGAGATTTGTTTGATGTTTTCTCCATTTTGGAAGGTGACTCCAGGGTTTTACGTATGGTTTTATTTGCGCCAGTTTTGAACTTGACTGCTGCCATTCTTCAATTGCTTTACTTTTGACGGATGATTTCATGTCTGAATTGGTTGTTCTGGATATTATTTTCGATTGATGGTCGTTTATTGCTTCTTTGGCTGCTATATCTGCTTTCTCATTACCAGCAATCCCAATATGAGAGGGGGCCCACATCATGATAACTTTTTTCCTGAGTTCTCAGATACATTGTTGTTCGTTTTCCATCATAAGTAAGATTGGGTTGTCTGTGTATATTTGTTGCATACCCTTGAGTGCGCTCAAAGAGTCTGATATGATTAGAAATTTTTCATCGGGGTGATTCTTCACGAAATGTAATGCTTGTAATATAGCAAAAAGTTCAGCGGTGTTTATACTTGATGATTGGGTTAGTTTTAATTTCAATGTTCCATTAGGTGTTACTAGAGCTGCGCCAACTCCCTGTTCTGTTTTTGAGGCGTCGGTATACAGTGCTACATAGATTTGATATTCAGTCAATTTGTGGTGGAAGGGGTTTAATAAAATTTGGGGAGGCGCTTCATTTCTGTTGAAAGCGGATATGGTGAGGTCACATGTAGGGACATTGATCAGCCAAGGAGGATAGGAGGTAATACAATTCGAGAATACTGGAAGGAGGGTCAGTTCTAGACTTTGTGAGAGCTTATTGATTCTTTCGTAGAAAGGAGGAGCTGTTCTCGGGTGTCCTGTAAAATTTTGTTTGAAACGATTCGAGAAAACGTTATCAACAGGTTGGATGCGTTGGTTTGGCAGCAATAGAAGAAGCGTATGAGAGACTCAGGTGTTGTCGACGGTATCTTAAAGGGGGTTCGCTTGCTTCGCAGCAAATACTCTCTATTGGGCTTGTGCGGTGAGCACCTAATGCTGATCATAGTGCTGAATTGTGAATGACGTAAAGTTTGCGTAATGTAGATTGGCCTATTGCTTGAAGGAACTCCTTCATTGACTTTTAGGATTCGACTCTATTGTTAGATCATTCAATATTTTTTCTTACTTGAACTCCCCTGAATGGGTTCATTCTTGGAGTATATAAATAAACAATTAGCACAGATGATTTTCGAACAAAAATCTTATATGAAATGAGTTTTCGAGTTAAATGAAATGATTTTTTATCATATATTTCTTCAAGAATAATGTTTGATGCGATATTATACACTTTTTTCTTGCAAATTTTAATTGTGTTAATATTGTTTTTCTCAATATTGTACACACAGTGGAAAAACTTATTCATAGTTATGATTTTTGAACCCGTAAAATAAGGAAGTCACCTGAATAAAAAACACATTCATTATAAGAACACATTTATTGAATTTAACATTATTAAAACAATTCAGAATGAAATAAAATATTGATTTGTTTAAAAATATGAACAGGATGTTCATGAAATCAAATGTTGAATCATCTGCGACTGAAAGATAAACTCAATTCACTATCTTCCATCGTTCAAGATAACCTCTTGTGAGGTATCCATGTTGAAAAGGGAAATATTCTCAATTGAATATTCAATAGAAATATTTTTCTGTGAATAAAAAAATCCACGATATAAATTAAGTTATTTTTTGTGAATGACTAACAGAAAACAACTACTCCCCCGACTAAAGCCACACTGGACATTGAACTATATCTGATAGATATTCTGAAAAGTCCCTAACTGAAAAGAAAAAATCTGAAATTGAAAATTTGCCTTTTCATTGAGATGATTATTTGATTTTTTAATCCAGTCTTGATTAGGAACTCATAGAGATGAATAAGGCGAAAAACAATGTTTTCCAAAAGAGAGTACTCACCAGAAATCATTTGTAACATTGACGCGAGAGAGACATCGCATTCACTAGATCTTCAATACATTTTTGTCGACGAAAATCTATTTCACGCTTCCACGATCATCAGGAAGACCGGAAGAAATGGGAAACACATTTTTGGAAGCAATCTCACTTTGCAAAGATGGAAAGTTAGAAACATTTTTTCGGAGAGACACTTTGAAATCAGTGTTTTTTGTCAATAAAACCTGTTATGGGGTATGATAGATTGATTTGGTTGAAAATATTAACAGGATGTTCATAAAATTAGATGTGGAATCATCTGCGACTGAAAGATAAACTTAAGTCACTATCTTCCATCGTTCAAGATAACCTCTTGTGGGGTACTCATGTTGTAAGGGGAAAAACACTCTCAAATGAATATTGAACAGAAATATTTTTCTGTGAATAGAAATATCCACGATAAAAATTAAGTTACTTTTTGTGAATGTTCAACAGAAAACAACTACTTCCCCGGCTCAAACCACGCTGGGCATTGAACTACATCGGATAGATATTCTGAAAAGACTCTCAAAAGAAAAAATCTGAAATTAAGATTTGCTTTTTTACTCACGTTGAAAAGGGAAACACTCTCAAATTAATATTGAATGGAAATATTTTTCTGTGAATTGAAAAATCCACGATAAAAATTAAGTTATTTTTTGTGAATGTCCAACAGAAAACAACTACTTCTTCGCCTAAAACTACGCTGGGAATTGAATTACATCTGATAGATATTCTGAAAAGACTCTCAAAAGAAAAAATCTAAAATTTAAAATTTGCTTTTTTATTAACATAGTTATTTGATTTTCTATTCCAGTCTCAATTGAAAACTCATATAGATGAATGAGGCAAGAAGAATGTTTTCCAAAAGAGTACTCACCAGAAATCATTTGTAGCATTTATGCAAGAGAGGCATCGCATTCAATAGGTCTTCAATACATTTTTGTTGACGAAAATCTATTTCATGCATCCACGATCATCAGGAAGTCCGAAAGAAATGGGAAACACATTTTTTAGAAG
Source organism: Gonioctena quinquepunctata (assembly GCA_018342105.1). Lineage (NCBI taxonomy): Eukaryota > Metazoa > Arthropoda > Insecta > Coleoptera > Chrysomelidae > Gonioctena > Gonioctena quinquepunctata. The sequence continues at coordinate 19,792 of JAFIRS010004599.1, forward strand.
CAATCCCAAATTTAAACCCATCATGGGATATGATAGATTGATTTGCTTGATAATATGAACAGGATGTTCATAAAATCAGATGTGGAATTATCTACGACTGAAAGATAAACTTTAGTCACTATCTCCAATCGTTTTGTAGTGCAAGAGCTGATGATATATTTTTCCGAATCATCCGAGCAATATGCAGACTCATGTAAAGGAGTGAAGGATAGGTATATAGGAGTGTACCCTTGTTGAACATTCGAAGAAAAATACTCTGTTTGCCTAGTCTGATCAATATTCAATTAATTTACGTTTTATCGAGAGTAATATCACATGTGCTAGGGGTTTTATCGCTATTTTTTTGGAAATTTTCGAGAAAGCATTCTGCCTGGAAATTTTTACTGACTGCGATTTGCGGTCTCATTATCTGGCCGCAAATTGCAGGAGTTAAATTTCCTAGAGGCAAAATGCTTGAGGGAAAATTTCAAAGATTTTAGGATTAAATCCTCTAGCACGATGATATTTGATGAGAATATTTCCCAAATAACATTTGAAACTGGATAAAATTATCAGAATTCATGTTATATTTGAATTTTCAACGGGGAAAATTACAACAATTCTTCTCGTTCCAAAAATTGAAGGAATCGTGTGTCCGTTTCTAAATGCTTGACCCTTGACTAATGTGGCCATTCCATAGTTATCTTTGGTCAATCTATCTTTCCAACAAATAATTTGAGAATATAAAAATTCATTCAGCTATTTTTAGTTTCGTAAATAAAAATCTATTTTCTCAGAGAACTGCTGTGCTATTTGTTCATTTTTATTGCATACTTGGGAGTGTTTATCCACCCATACACTGAACACTGAAATATGTATGTCTCCATTTGTAACGAATACTCAAATTCCAATTTTTATGATCCTCACTTGAAAAGTAACGAAACCCCCATAGAAATTTCCAACCCCCTATATCACCCCTTTAGGGGTTGAATTTCGGAAAACACTGAAATACGTATTTATGTATTTGTAACAAAGACCTATAATTCCAATATTCATGAACTCCACTTCAATAAACTAACGGTACTCCTATACAAACTTTCAACCTCACTTTAACCTTTAGTGTTAAATTTTAAAAAATCCTGAAATTTGTGATCTATATTTAAAAAGATAAGCACAAATACCAATTTCCTTGACTCCTACTTCCAAACTTTCACACCTCTTCTCCCCTCGCCCCCTCTCAGGATGGAATGAGAATACGCTGAGGTTTATATGAAATACTTCATAATTTTCACATATCTAGTTTCTCCAGATACGAGAGTTTTCCTGAACCTGACGAAAATTCCAAATTTTTGGAGCTATTAGGTTTCCTCATACGATAATCAACCTGATAATACAAAAAAAAATATATTCATCAACTTCAAAGCGAGTCGCTTATTATTAAACATAAACATTATACTGAATATGAATAATGTTGTAATGTAATTCTCAAGTTATAATTTTGAAGGGTCATCGCCACAATCTGTTCTTCTCTGCTGGACATTTCCGCAAGTCACCGCGCGCTCACTGATTTGAAATCTCCAATAAATATTTTGAACTGGAAAACGCGCGAGGCAGTAGAGGCAACGCCGCCGGGACACACAGAGGCCGTTTGAATATAGGCAATATACGTTTGGGATTCATAGCGTAGTGAAAGTATAATTGGCTCTACAACGTTTCAAACTAGTATACAAATGTTTAAATATTGAGAATTGTTACCCCTCTAAGTGTGCTTCGACGAATAATTATGGAATGATGTCATTGCACTGGAATATACTCTTCGCCCATTCTGAAAAGTGCGGGTACAAGAGCGACCCGTTCATTTGGTGGGCTTCACAAGCTACCGTGTACAACTATATATATATATATATATATATATATATATATATATATATATATATATATATATACTTGTATGTCGGAATTCCGACTTTATCTCGGAATTCCGACTTTTAAGTCGGAATTCCGACTTACAAGTCGGAATTCCGAGATACAAGTCGGAATTCCGACATACAAGTCGGAATTCCGACATAGCAAGTCGGAATTCCGAGATACAAGTCGGAATTCCGACTTACAAGTCGGAATTCCGAGATACAAGTCGGAATTCCGACTTACAAGTCGGAATTCCGACATACAAGTCGGAATTCCGACTTACAAGTCGGAATTCCGAGATACAAGTCGGAATTCCGACTTGTAAGTCGGAATTGTAAAATAAAAAAAAGTGTGGCACTTCTACGCCTTCGTAGGAAACACCTATTTTTTGTTTTTTTTTAAAGGAATCACAGTGAGGAACTTTATGCGACATATTTTCATATCTTTCAGAAACAAAAGAATTCCATTGAGCCTCCATCTGAATAAAAACTATTTTTATTTCTCTTCCAAAGTTTTCAGAAAGTTCAGGACTGAAAAAAATTATTGATAATTAAATTTATTTTCGTTTATCATGAAGTTAGAATTGCAATTGAACAAAATTGGGAACTCCAGCGATTTCAAAATTTGTTATCAATAATGCCTGAGTATATAAAAAACGTTTATGTAATCTATAAAATTTCGTGTCTGTAGAAAAAATGGCCCAATTATTTTTGGGAAATACCGAGGAAAATAGTACGTGTTATTGGGAATGAAAGTTATATTTTTTGTATCGAGCGTGATGGAGATCGACGGACAATCCGTAGGGAAGTTAGTCTCATTTCAGCCTGGTGCTGTAAAAGTATATCTTTACTCCGGCGGAGTAAAAGTATGCCGTTACTCCAACGGAGTAAAAATTCCATGATATTTATAACGTTTGAAGAAAACATGCTCCAATTTGAAAACATATATTTCTGCGTTTGTTCCCGGAAAAAAAGAAAAATTTTGTGAATCAAATAAATTACATTATACTTCAGCTACAATATAAATAGCTGCAGAAAAATAAAACTAAGTTATATAAACAAGAGAAGTCACGTAAAATGTTACCTGTTTGTGTGACTGAGAAAATAAATTATAATTTTCTCATAAGTTCATGCTTCAAAAACCTTCGAAAAATCCACAAATCACTACCTACACTCCATGCTTACTCACCTATGAAATTGCACATCCAGCCCTTTTTGTATCTAACTACACAATTGTAGGCTGCACACGAAGAAGGCATAGGTATTTGAGAATGCTTATAACTTGTCAAACAGTTCAGAAACACTGGATAAATTTATAAAAAACTTGCAAAACACCACTCGAAAACACATACAGTGCTAGTCAAAAGTCCCCTCCCCCCCTCGTATCTTTTGAACGGGTATACTTATAATAATGAAATTTGGAGGGTGGAAATAAACGGATGTAGGCTTCTCAACTGGTCATAACAGGTGAGGCAATAGTCATAAATGACGTCACAAGGCCACTGTGACCAATAATTTTAAATGTGACCCTATGGCAAGTGACAGCTCGTTTGAAAGGTATTGAAAATACCTATTCAGTCATACCAATTTTGTTTGGGTTTCGGCTGATTTTGATTGATAAATTGAAGAAATACGAAAATTATAGTTTCGCATTTAATTAATAAAGATTTAAGAACCAGTTCTTATAATAAGTGTTCAAAATGTGCTCCATCTACTTCCTGGCAGTAATGCATCCTATTGCTAAACTCTTGTCGTACTCGTCCCAGTGTGTCAGCGGAAATTGCCCTACATTCTTCAACAATTCGTTGTTTTAGAATGGCAATACTGTCAGGTGCTGTAGCGTAAACCTTAGATTTCAAGTACCCCCATAGAAAAAAATCTAATGGTGTAAGGTCCGGTGATCGAGCTGGCCATTCGATCGAACCTCGTCGTCCAATCCATCTACCACGATATTCTTCATCTAGGTAACGTCTTACTGCACCGTAATAGTGTGCAGGAGCACCATCTTGTTGTTATTTCCAAGTTGTCGAATTCATCTGGATTATCTTCTAGAATTTCAAGAATTAACGACTCAATATCATTTTGTAACATCTCCAGATACAATTCACCGGTTAAGTTAGCATTGAGAAAAAGAGGCCCAACTATGTGGTTTCCCAAAATATCTGCCCAAACATTTACTTTTTCTGGAAATTGAGTATGTTTTTCACGAAAGATGTGAGGATTTGTGTCACTCCAATACCTCACATTTTGAGTGTTAACATTTCCATTGAGAAAGAAAGTACTTTCGTCACTAAAACAAATTGTCTGTATGTAGCCTGGTTGTTGGTTCATTTTATTAGACATAGTAGTTTCACAGAATTCTAGTCTTCGGTCGGGGTCATCATCTGAAAGTTGGTGCACCATTTTTAATTTGTATGGATGAAATTTGTTTTTAGCCAACACCCTATGTACTGTCCTTTGACTGACTTCACAGATAGACGCAACTTGGGCTGTGGAAGAAGTAGGGTTTACTACCATTTCTCCAATTATGTCAATTTTTTTGTCATCACTAATTGTTGGTCGACCAGATCGTTTGGCATCTTGAACACTACCTGATGCTTCAAACTTCCGAAGAAGCTCCCTCAAATAAACCCTCGATATAGGGCGATCGGGGTACCTCTCATTAAACAGTCGTTCCGCTGCATGGAAATTGTTTCTACATTCACCAATTATTAAGATAGCTGCTACTTTGTCGGCTACAGTACGTACCATTTTGCCTATGTAAACACTTAAACGTCTCGTTAAACAATAGCTTAGGTAAATTTTCAAGGTATAAACACTTTGACAAGTAGAGAATTCAAAAACGTCAACCTTTTTGACAATTAACCAGAGGCGTACTTTAAAATCTTTATTAATTAAATGCGAAACTATAATTTTCGTATTTCTTCAATTTATCAATCAAAATCAGCCGAAACCCAAACAAAATTGGTATGACTGAATAGGTATTGTCAATACCTTTCAAACGAGCTGTCACTTGCCATAGGGTCCCATTTAAAATTATTGGTCACAGTGGCCTTGTGACGTCATTTATGACTATTGCGTCACCTGTTATGACCAGTTGAGAAGCCTACATCCGTTTATTTCCACCCTCCAAATTTCATTATTATAAGTATACCCGTTCAAAAGATACGAGGGGGGGAGGGGACTTTTGACTAGCACGTCTCTTTCTCACAACCAGTCCATATTATTATATATCTATGGTAAAATGTGAACTGGAATGTTGATATGAATCTGAATATCTTGGTTGAATCTGTAGTTCCAAATCCCAAAAACTTCAGGAGTAGAATGAAGTCAAATGAATATGAATTAATAATGTAAGAGTTATCTTTATGCCGAAATTAATATATAAAAAACTGCATAGATCTTTGAAATAAATGAAATTAAGTAAAAGAATGCTATAGACCTAATAAATGAACTGGATTAATTAAGATATATCTAACTAAATTCTATACTGCTGTCTTTGCTCTGGTATGGAGGCTCGACTTGCACTTGACTGTGTCAGCCCTACAGAAATAATTTCCAAATCAAAGATTGAAATTATGAAAGTTTTCCAGTTCATTCGAGAATAGACATGCTTTCACCAAAACACTTTGCTGGTTTCAGGGTGAGAAATATAATAGTTTTTCTCGAAGTAATGTACTACTATTGAAGCTATTATGGCATCATATTTCTAGAAAATCAACTTGAGCTTTACAGTTTTAAAAAACAGTATGTATTACGCTTTTAGGTAATTGAAACAGATGACAAAGGCACAAAATTGTTTTTCCAAAATATATACATACTACCTCTTTAAATTACTAAATGATTGAAAGAGACTCTTGTCTTTGAATGGTTTTCTTGGACCTGTCTTGCTCATATCCCTTACCATCCGAATCTCACTTTGTAGGGTTGGATACGATGTGTGTTTCGGCCTATCTCCATGAAATTTTCCTTTCAGTGAAATTGTAAAGCAGTCCTTTCCTGTTGAAGTTGAAGGTCCATCAAATACATTGAGTTCGCCAGCTTCTTCCTGTATTTTCCATGCATAATAGTATTTTGTATATTGTTTCGATACACAAATGAAGAAACCAAAGAGAAAAATCGCATTAACCAAAACTAAAATTAAGTTGATGAGATAGTAATGAAAATTTGAAGAAACTACTGTCAATATCATTACTAATTCTGATAAAGAATAGATGAAGACATTGAGGCCTGTGTAATGACCAAAATCTTGCTGGAGAAATACAGCTACTATCAATTTAATTGTCACCAAACTTAGTACCACCGCAGAGAATACATATACACATGCTTGAATATTTCTCCCCATCTTTGCTGTAGTTATATCTATATCTTTCCCAATAAGTACTGCATTTGCTATAGTAAGTGACAATGATATTATTGCAATAATTATAGCAACCACTTTCAATGCAGGACACTTGACACATTTGGAGGACATTTCTGAAATTTGATTTCTCACTTTTTACTTTTGTTCCAAAGATGATGTGATTCAATTTGTGTTTCTTTCCTTCATATTAGACAATACAATTATATATAATTTTTAAAACATTACTCCATTGACCATATGTTGTTTTCTTTACTATCTAATACAATAAAATGAAAATAACAATTTTTATATAAGAAACGGTCTTATCCAATAATTATCAATTTCCCGCACTGATTTTGTAATTTCAAACCATTTGCAAACGTCTTCTGGATAATTTCAAACAGACTAATTTCGCGGGCTGAAGTCAATAACAAAGATTAGAGGTTAGGTTAGGTTACTCTACTCTTTAGTGATTTTTCTTCGAACTTAACCATACAAACCGGGTTAGCAATGAGTTAACCTGTCAATATTCCTCGAAGTGTATTCCAAACTATGACGTAAGAGTAAACCAACCACACAAACCAGCTCACTGAGATAGTTTGACAGAGGGTGGGTATTATAAAACTATTTCGACAGATAACTAGAAGTTAACTTGTGGATGACGTCACATGTCAAAGTTAACTTCAAAATGTAGCAGTTAACTTTATCGGGTGGAACGGGTGTCGGTTAAAGTTAACTTTGTAGAAAATGGTGGTTTTCGATCGTCGACAATTCTCCTGCTCCTGTCAATATTGCATATATATGAGTCATATAACCTCAATTTTATTGTTTTGATTTTTCGTTTTCGCAAAATGTTAGCAAACGATATCCACGTTATTTTTGAGGAACTTTTGACCGATGATGAAGAAGATGCTGTGAATATTGTTGAAGCCCCTCGGCGACAAAGGATATTTAGGAATCGGTTAGACCATTTCACCTTGTGGAAGAAAACATAATTTAAAAACCGATTTCGACTATCAAGAGAGTCTGTACGCTTGGTAATGGGGCACATTGAAGCAAATTTACAAAGACCAACTAATAGGTCAGCATTTCTAGTACCTATTTTAATTCTTGTAGAATTATACATATTTTTAGAAATCATCCTATATAGCCAGTAACACAAGTGTTGATTACACTCAGATTTTATGCAACTGGTTCATTCTTGGTAGTTGCTGGAGATTTTGGAGGTATTCACAAGTCAACTGCTAGCAGTGTTATTAGAAAGGTCACATGGGAAATTTGTTATCCTCTATTTACATAAAAATGCCAGACTTTTTGTGTAGTGTTATTCATTTCAAGACTCTAGTGAAGTGGTGTATTTAAATCTTAAGACAATATCATTTGCGAAAACTCTCTTTGAAGGAGACAAAGTATGCTCTAAATTGCTTGCAAAAAAATCTTTTCGGGGTTTCTGTAAGCTTAGTGAAGTCATCGGGATTTATTTTGAAGAAATGTTACACATTATTACTTGTGAATGTTCGAATTAAAAATAAAACTAACAAAAACAGTTTTTTTATTTCATTTAAAACAAACAAGATGGTGTGAAAATGTGTCCTTATCACCTAGATAAACATATATAGTCACTCTTTTTCCATACTGTATGAATAATCTTCGGTATGTCAATAATATATCTTTTTCTCTTCTTAAGTTTCTTTTTTTCTTCTCAACTCTCTTCAAAGGTTCTCTTCTTCACTTTTTTCTTGGCCACACACACACAATAGTCAACATAATATTCACCAGGTAAACCAGAATTTCATAGAATCAACAATCACAAGAGATTGACAAGTTTTAAGTGGACAATGGCTAAAATAATATTAACAATTAATGGTTTCGAAAAGGAAACAATGTGTCATGCACCGAGATATACATGAAGTGATATTAACAAAAATGACTTTTAAAAATAAACTTTATTTTATACTTTGGTTACAAAAAATGATTTTGAATATGACAACTATTCAAGTGCAAAATGGAAGTTTGAGATAGAAGTGACGTTCTTCGGTTCTTGGGATCCTCTTATAGATGCGGTGGTGCTGACTCAGAACTGAGCCTTGTTTACGGCTTCTGGAGCGCAGGTGGATAAATGCCGACTTGGCTTTGTCCTATTTGCTCTTGCAACAATGTTGCAACTGCGTTGTGGAATTACTGCGTAGAATGCCTGGATTTTTGGATATAACATACATTCCATTCCATACTGTATGAATAATTTTCGGTATGTTGAATATATCCCTTTTTTCTCTTCTTAACTCTGTTTTCTTTCCTCACAACTCTCTATGAAGGTTCTGTTTTTCACTTTTATCTTGCCCACAGACGATACAGTAGGATTTTGGGAAGGGACTGGATTCTTCTTCAAGAGCCCATCGTCTGTCTAAAAACTCGCTCAATCCTAGATTAGTCTGCACCAGAACGTTACGTTAATTTTCTCATTGAAAATGATGAAAACTTATTCCAGTACAACAGGATCGTTTTGCCAAGAGAAAAATTGTAGGTTACCTTTTTGCCTTCTTCTTCTTTTTATTTAAAAAATGGTACCTTTATAAAACTGACATTTTGAAGCTCAAGTTAACTTGACCGATAAAATTAAAGTTAACTTCAAAACATGTTTATAATACCGGCCCAGAGTAGTTATCTTGTTGGAGGTTAGGTTTTTTGTTTATTCATATGGAATGATAAGGATAAAGGTCCTATCTCAGTGTTAAAGTATATTAAAAATATATAATGGATTCATACAAAGTATATGTGAATGAGAAATTATATCAGATTATGTTCATCATCTTCCAGCATTTGCCTAATCCAGATATTGATAAAATGTATTCCCGATGAATTGATGGCCACTAAAGAAGGATGTGGTGAAATCTGAATATCTTCTATAAACTCCATACTAATAAATTTGCCACATTCATTTTCATTGTATTTTCAAGAACTCGAAGTACACATAAGTAAGGAGAAGATAACAAAATATTAATCAACGCCGTAATAAAAATGTTTAACCCTCAACAACAAAAACCAAATCTGTCATCTGTCAACCTTCACAAGTCAAACCGAAGTCTACCGTGACGTCATACAATAGTTAACCTGGTTTGCGTGGTTAAGTTCGAAGAAAAATGACTTTTGTCAATAATTAGGCAATCCATACCACGTGACCCAATATGGCGGTTGTTGGCACACAAACCGATAATCGCCATAAGAATATCATTGTCAGTGTGTACCTTTGGCTTGTAAAAGTGTATTTTTGGTTATTTTCGGAGCTTTTGTGTTGTTAATTAATAATATTCAGATGGAGAGTGATTACCTGAAGACACTATTGTTGAAAAGCAGAGGCTTTGGTGAACGGTATACATCCCCGTCTTTTGTTTACATTTTTATCAATGTATTTGTTACAGGTATAAAATGAAGTTGAGGATTGATCAGTGATTTAGATCCTTTTTACACTGAATATTTCTTAACTGAATTGTTCAATTGTTGGTGCTCCTCCTGTTACGAATATGGATATTATTTCGTATTTGGTTTTTTCTCAGCTTTCCCAAATGCAGATGAAGCCCTATACAAGTTTAGAATCCATACATACTTTGAATCTGGTTTCGTTGTGAAGGTGAGAACACAAATTCAGAATCATTCATATATTTCAGTAAGTCTAGTATGTTTTTTCCTAGGCAGCAGGTTTTTTCTAATGGGTACATGTACAGTTGCAAATCTTGAGTCATCGAAGTGAATTATTATAAATTAGGAATAATAATACATAGGAAGCAATTTATAACTTCTGATCTGTTCTATTATGTTTATTGCCACATTTGTTTATTATAAGAGACATTGATTTGATATTTAAGAATATTACTTCTCAACTTTCATAATAGTTCTTTCTAATTGACATAACTTTTTTTCAGGTCAAGTATTCACAAAAGGCAAATTAAAAACCTTCAGATGTTTGGTACATAATTGAGAAGGATGAAAGCATTTGTACTGCTCACTGTACTTGTATGGCCGGAAACAGTGAAGTAGGTGGTCATATTGGTGCTATATTAGAGGCAGTCACGCACAGATTTGGAAGCTGTGTGGCCAATGCCATCCAGTCAAAAAATTTATTGGACGACTTGCCTCTTGCTCAGTTGTTTCAAAAAATAAAATATTTCACATGAATATATATAAATAAATGTTTGTTTATTTGTTGTTTTACTGATTCAGTTGATTACTCCTAATTCAATACCAATTATAAAAAAATTATACACAATATTGATATTTGTATATAGTACAATTTCGATAAATATCACGATATATCCAATTTTTACTGTTAGTAAATTACAATACCCTTCGAAGTTTGTAGACGATGTGGTAACGTGATTACTCTCGTCTCGGACGTCCATCGTCTTAATGTTCTTGAAAAGATTTTCACGATGTTTCGAATGTTTGTATCTGCAATCGTCTGAATACAGTATTCAGATTCAAAACATCGTGTAAACCTTGCCAAATACATTAAGACGATGGACATCCAAAACGAGAGTGATCAAATACAACACCCTTCACAAGACTTGATCGAGGCTTTCGATAATTGCCTGAAATATCTAAAAAGGGAAGGTTGAGATTGAAAGACATATTTCTAAATATTTTCATTTATTGAGTCACCAGAATGCTAAAGAAAATTTGTATTCCAGTAATTCAATAACACTACCTATAAGAATGTTTTTTGAGGAGGTAGGTACATATATATGAACATTCATTTGGAGTTTTCTTTTTTGGTCTCTGATACTTGATTTTCGATTTAAATTTTTTAAAGGGCCCCAAAAGGAAAAAACATACAAGTATTCGTAGGAACAAATCAAAAAAGTCTGAAGTTATAGGTAGGTATCCATGACGGAATGAAGGATGTTATCACGAATGTGCACCCAGGGTATGTCTGCTGCAGCCTCTCTGATACTTGATTTTCGAATCCGTAAGATCTTCTACGGAACAAATCAAATCACAAAAGTCTGAAGTTATAGGTAGGTATCCATGACGGAATGAAGGATGTTATCACGAATGTGCACCCAGGGTATGTCTGCTGCAGCCTCTCTGATACTTGATTTTCGAATCCGTAAGATCTTCTAGGTTGATTGCAGCTAACATAGAGCTCTTCTCCTCCTCGATAAGTCATTTTAACTGGTCAAAAACTTATGATTTGATACTGTAGACACCGAGTGAAACCCGACTCTATCCCTGTCGTGACGGGACCCACAGTTAACTACAATGCAAATAAAGGGCATTTTTCTTCAGTTGAAGCACGAATTATAATCCTAAATTGAAAAAACTACTCAAATTCGCACAGAAAATCACAAAATAAACACTTTTACCACTATGGTCGCTTATGACGAATTACAATGTGTGCCAACAGCCGCCATATTGCTTTCGTTTTGACAGGTCAATGGATTGCCTAATAGGGGAGTGCCGCACAAGTTGCCAACTTAAAAAGTACCTTCAAAAGTTCTGCCTCTCCAATGGCAATTGTTTGACTTAGGTTGTATGGAAAACCTCAATTACTAGAGAGTTATTGCAACTTACAAATAAGCGCTGACTTCATTTAAAGATCCGCTATTGAAGTATCCTCTAACGCGATTTCGAAAGGGTGTTTTGCAACAAACCTCTTTCAAGATGCTTATGTTCAAGCTTTATTTTGACAAGTACATCAAATTATGTGAAACAACTTCACGTAATGAAATTATATCGTCTTCGAATGTGAATCTCAATCTTTTTTCCCTTTTTTCTTCAGTCATTGTTTCACCAGAAAAATAAACTTATGAAAATAAACTCACTATTGTTCGTTTAGATATTCAACTGGCGACAGATATATGACAGAAAAAATAAATCTGTCAAAATTAAGGAACTTTTAATAAAAGGTTCTTGGCCTTTATTCAAATAAAGTAAGGGATGCCTGTATTTTATGCCAAATAAAAAAAAACTTTATTAAAAGAACTATAGAACGGACGTTGCAATAACTCTCTTTTTTTGTTCATAAAGCGCTTATATATTTCTTATATCAAATGTGTCATTCATAGATATTTTCTGTCTAAAAAATGTGAACAGTTGGTAGCACAAACAATATTTTGTGAAAAAAAGATTGAATAAGAGAAAACACAACACAATAATAATTGATAACAACAACAACGGAAGTCAAGCAACAAGAGAAGTGGCGTGCTTCTAGGTTAAGGTTCGAATGGCATCGTGACAGTCGATAATGCACAAAAGCACGAATCAGATTGGGACAGGCACCAACACTCGAGATTAAGATGCCTGGAAACCCTGGTGTATGCACTGACAAAGAACAATAATCTTTGGCACTGATTCGAATTTGTTTAGTGAGAATTTACACGATCCAATAAATTGGTCAATTTTGTGACCTTGAATTTTATTGATAGGTGTAAACAGGTGTCGTCAATTTGAACTCGACCAATAAATTGATGAGATTAGAATCGGTTCTAATTCTTCATCAATTTTTAGTGACAATTTGCAGTAACTTTCGGGCATGAATTGGGTGCCTGCTAGAACAGAGATTTTCAGGTTATGTTATTATTTACGCGATTTCACATACCCTACCCTAACCGCGAGAAAAACGATTGTGCGAAAAAAAAACATTTACGTTGCATTACATTCGCAGCAATGTGCATTCCCAAGTAGCACAGAGTCATAAAATTAACATAATGACTTCTTATACCGTCTTAAAGACCACGTATTTGTATGTTTTAGAACCAAAAAGTTAGTGTGCGTTTTATAACCTTCAGACGTTGCTATGACGTTGTGTAGTAGATATAACGAGAGTACAATAAATAATTTTCGAGATGAAGTTGTACTGTGGTTTGTATGTAAATAAATTGTATGTTTCGTTGAGTAGAACTTAAGAGCAGTTGCTGTGAGGTTATTATGACATTGAACATATGTGGTTCTAATTAATAGATTTTTGAAACGTTTCTACGACTACATATTGTATTCATGTAATGTAGTTTTATCAACTGACGAACTTTGGTCGTAATGATTACATTATGTATGTATGGTTAGATTATTTTTGTTGGTTATGTCATATTTGTTGGCTAGGTATATTGTGTTATATATGTAGAATATTCAGTTCCGTATGAATGATTAAAATGCCAAAACAAAAATCGAATCTGCCTTACAAGAGAACTGGAGTGTATAGAAAAATATAAAGAGGAAGGATGAGCAGTGCCTACCCCAAAATCAACATCTGATATAATCAATCAGTCTATCGGGACACTGCAAAAAAATGAAGTTCATCCAGTTCCTTCAATTGTTTTCACAACAAGGAAAGACATAAATAATATGTATGTGCACTTCGAGTGATAATTAAAAAGTATTTAAATATTCAACATCAACATAACCTCTATTGTAAATGTCAGTTATTTTTAGCGTTTTCCATTAGGCGGAACTAGCGGAATGCTTATGCACTCAGTGTATATCTTCTTCTGTTTTGATAGCGTTACAACGTTAGTACAACAAAACTTGCTACTTGTGGTCATAGCGACTACATTACAACTTTTTTATGTAAGATATTGCGATGTCTTTGAGACACTCGTAAACTATTCTATGATAGTACATACCGGAGTAATTACAACTTTTCGACACTAGAAGGACGGCATCCATGTTTTTCGATTGATTGATAACTTCATTCTGGTAGCCATATTGGAACAAAAATATTTAAAATAAAAAATATGGGACCCTGGGTGTTATATCAATTTAAAAATCATTGGAGATGTGCTAATCAAGTATCTTTCGTAATATGGTCTACATATTTCAACGAATAATGAGAAAAATTGATGAAATCTATTTTTTCTGAAATGAAAATAAATATATATCTCTCTTCATTTTCGAGGCGCATGAATTTTAAGTGAGTAGAATTGGATTTTGATCGTAAAAATGGATTTGCTTGGTCACTAGAGTTTCAGAACATTTCTTAAAGACACATAAATAAAAATCATTTTTATAACTATCATGGTCACAGAGTATCATGAACATGTAAAGGAAGGCTGACTTATATATTATATTGATATTATATAAAATCTTTTGATATGGTATACATATTGTAATACTATATTAGAAAGATTATGACCTTCATGCATAATGATATAATGACTACACTAAGACCACAGAACGACCCTTTGCGACTGGCTTATATAAGTCTATATTGGCACGTCATTACCACTACTTTATAACGTCGATGTGACGTCGCAAGAGTGTGCCTTTTTGTCGTATTGGCATACATAGCGACGTCTCAGCATATTACAAGACATAAGTCATGGACTTTTGCGAAAGGTCTAGTAGACGTCTGTACAACCGAATTATGACCTCTGTTTGCTACTTGGGTTGCTGAATATAAAAGACAGAGATGTAGAAGATGGTGGATTAGAGGTTGGATTGAGGAAAGAGGGAAAGGAAATTTGACATTAGTTCACGAGCAATTCCTGAGTGCAGATCCTAATCAATTCAAACGATATTAAGGAATTGATAAGAGTCAATTCAATAAGCTATTGAATAATATTAAGAATTTTTTTTATAGATGAACCATTTATTGTCAGTATGTTGGTATTCCTGAGTAAAAACTGTTGCCAAAATTGACAAATAAATTTTCAATTGGTCAATTTTATTGTTAAATTTATTGATCAATTTTATTGAATCGTGTAAATTCGCACTAACACAACAAAAAAATGCGGTCGTGACGTATTCACTAAAACGCACGTATTATAATCCCATAATATCGTATAAGCATATTGCTATAAGTGCTATAAGAGCTTGAACATCTCCAGAATTCTTTAAATAAAATATTTGGACAGAGTGCTGTGTTAACATTATACGCGTTACGGTTTGTTTGCATCCAAAGACTGACAAACACAACAAAAAAATTCACTAAACGCACGTATAGGGGAGTGCCGCACAAGTTGCCAACGTGAAAAAACCTTCGAAAGTTCTGCCTCTCCAATGGCAATAGGCCTCTTCGCGACTTACTCTCAAGCGCATCCACCATGTTAAAAAAAACGGGTATTATGAAAATTTCGGACGTAGTAAATACACGGGTTATTACCCTTATCATCAGTGCAATTAAATGAAAAATTAACAGATGGTGCTTCATTAGTACA
This sequence comes from Gonioctena quinquepunctata, assembly GCA_018342105.1. Lineage (NCBI taxonomy): Eukaryota > Metazoa > Arthropoda > Insecta > Coleoptera > Chrysomelidae > Gonioctena > Gonioctena quinquepunctata. The sequence goes on from JAFIRS010004599.1 coordinate 35,169, forward strand.
TACAACAGTTGAAATACATAATTGTATACAACTTAGAACTATGGTTGAAATTCAGAACTTGTAGAAAGGTTAGGATAACAATGACACACACACTTACAAAGTGTCCGAAAAATTGAGGCATGCGCACATAACATTTTCTAGAATGAAAAGACCTATTGTTTGACTTTGGTATAGAAAATCGCCAATTTGATATACCAATTAAATTACTTTTGGTCATGAAGCGCTTATAAATTTATAGTATCAAATGTGTCATTCATAGATATTTTCTGTCTAAATATGTGAACAGTTGGTAGCACCAAACATTATTCTGGGAAAATATATTGATCGATGACAGTCGATAATGCACGAAAGCACGAGTCAGATTGGGACAGGCACCAACCCTCGAGATATAGAGACAAAATTCTCTATTATATAACTAAAAAATATAAACACTTTGGGACTAAAAATAAATGATACAGTATATTCAGTTTGTGATTCTCTACACAATCCTGATGAAATTATTACAATTGGAGAGGCAGAAGTTTTTGAAGTTGGCAACTTGTGCGGAACTCCCTTATTGGAGAGGCAGAAGTTTTTGAAGGTTTTTTTTAAGTTGGCAAATGGTGCGGTACTATAAAGGCGGCCTTCCATAGTTCTACTTTTTTGAAAGAATTGCTGCTATTTCCAAATGACGAGTTCCATACAGCAGAACAAACGCGGCATTTTTACGTCAACTGTCAATGCAGTGTTCAGGTTAAAGTTATAGGAATCCCATTAACAGAAAATTTCATTTTTCCCATTGTGTTTCACTTGCCAGTTGACACAAACTCGAGAAACCAAACGGCACTTCCATAATTTATTATTTTCTGGTTATGTTTGTCTTTAGAAAGGAGAGCAACATGTTTATAAACAAAAATGGCCAACAACTTGACGCTGAAAGTAAAACTTAAACCAACAAATAGCGACATGATCTTGAAAAAGCGGCGGCTAGTTTTGAAGTACTCTGATTGGCTGGAAGCAAGAAGCTGGTATGGAAAGTCGCCTCAATGTGGAGGTTCGTTTTTGTAACACAGAGTACTTCGGACTAACGTCTTTTCGGTAATGGTAATTTTTATTTACTAGAAAATTAATTGCGTATTTCTACGAAGGCGTATAAGGGCCAACAACAAAATATTTTAATTATTGTCACTTAAGACAAGTCACTTAAATGAAATTTAGTGAATGAACGACATTCACTGAGTGACAATTGTCCTGAACGACAATGTCTTTGAGTGCATACTTTGACGACAATTGTCTAGACAATTGTCACTTTGAAGTGACAATTGTCACTTATGACATTGTCCTGAACTGACAATTGTCACTTGAGTGACATTGTACTGACTGACAATTGTCACTTGACGACAATTGTCACTTGAAGTGACAATTGTCACTTAACTGAATGTCACTTGACTGACAATTGTCACTTTGAAGTGACAATTTGGAAAATCTAAAAAAATTATATTTTATTCTTGATTGAAAATGACTTCCTTTTCGATAAAAATACTATTTCAGAAAAACCAATTGAATTCTCGTGGAAAATCTCCTATTTTGTTAAAAAAAAAGAGCACTGTGTCCGTCCGAGACATTTGAGAAAAAACTCCATTCATTTTTCGAAAGGAACTACCCTGTATACAAAATGAGATGTTTCATAGGAGAGTAGGCCATCAAAAATGAAACAGGTTGAATATTTAGTCAATTTTCAACATAGATATAGGAATAAGTATTGAAAAAACGTTTATAGATTGTGCATGTCGAATAACCTCAAAATCAATTGAAATTTCACATGATGGCCAGTAAGGCAACAAGTTAAAACAAACTTTGAAGATGGCAGAATTTCGAAAACAGTTAGAATCCAATACTATGGCTCATGTGCAGTTCCAAGCATTTATTTGAAAATATCTAAAATCGCCTTTTTTTTCTATATTCTCTGATCAATTTATAAATATCCTATTTTTCTTTCAAATAACTCAAGTTAAATAGAGTAAGTAGTTTAATACCAATAGATGAACTATTTAATTTTTTTCGCAATTTTATTAATAGAACCATCTGGAAATGGGTTTTTACCCCGCCGCTCGCTGTTGAAATAGTTTGTATCGAATAACTAAATCAAAATTCAACATCAAAGAGACAATTGTCAGTTCGAAGTGACAATTGTCACTTCAAAGTGACAATTGTCAGTTCGAAGTGACAATTGTCAGTTAAAAGTGACAATTGTCACTTCAAAGTGACAATTGTCAGTTCGAAGTGACAATTGTCACTTCAAAGTGACAATTGTCAGTTCAAAGTGACAATTGTCAGTTCAAAGTGACAATTGTCACTTCAAAGTGACAATTGTCAGTTCGAAGTGACAATTGTCACTTTGAAGTGACAATTCCTCAATATCAAAAAAAAATTTTTTGGTGACAATTGTCACTTCAAAGTGACAATTGTCAGTTCGAAGTGACAATTGTCACTTTGAAGTGACAATTCCTAATATTTTAAAAAATATTTTTTTGTTGGCCCTTATACGCCTTCGTATATTTCAGCAAGCTTGTGAATTTATCTCTAAGGGCGCTTTCATACTACGCGTATTGTGGAAACTTCACATTACAAGTAGGGGAGACTGTTGTACCTTGGATCACAATTTACTTTTATATTTTTTTAAAAGCCATTTTTTGAAATATAATAATGGGAAGGGTATCTCCTGATATCACCATTATTCCTACACACTATGTATTTTTTGATAATTTATATATTAAACAGTTACAGAAAAAAATATATTTATATTTTATTGATATGTGATCACTGGTACAAGACCATAATGTACCAGGGATCAGGCCCTAGTGTACCTTGGGTTATCAACGTATTGTACCTAAAAGATAGATGTATTAAAAACAACAATTTCATACAGAAATTACATGTGTTTCATTACAAAAAGAAATAAGATTGTATATAACCTAAATATTTGTATGCATGTGTACAAAAAGTTACAATATGAAATTTATAAATTAAAATTAATAGTCAAAAAAATTAGCTATGTAAATTTGATTTTACTCTCGATATTAGTAAACTTTTAACAATAATAGTTAACGTTAAAGCTAGAAAAGTCCACTTGGAACCACAACGGTCCATCAGTTCTAGCGGGTCCAAGGTACATGATGGTGCGTTTTTACAAACTTATCTTCCTACATTCATTATTCTAGGTTATATTTACAACTGAAATAAGGCATAACAAATTACTCACCAATGGGCAGTGATTCGGTAGAATGTGATTTAAAACACAAGCGTCAACTTGTAAAAAAAATAAACAGAAGAACCAAAAGTTGTAACTTTTTGAGATAAAAATAAATATTTATATTTTACACGAAAACAATAGCACATGGACAACCACTCTTCCGCTTGCTTGCACTCTACTAAGTAAACATTGTCTTGGTACAGTTCTGTTACGTAAATAACAGCATTTGTCGAGAAACTGAAGGGCGATCCAAGGTACACTACGATCAAGGTACAACAGTCCCCCCCCCCTATATGAGCCAATCAAAACATTTTAAATATTCGATGTTCTATTGTGATTGGCTCAAAAAATTTAATATGATATTTCCGCATTCCGCATAGTCTGAAAGCACTTAAAAATGGTGTGATTTACAATTTAACTAGTTTGGATTGTTATGGCTAGAAATTAAAAAAAAAAAACTGTTATTCCCTAGAACATCAAATTTGAAAACATTATCCAGGTAAGGGTAGAACAATTTTATAATACCTATAAATTTTGCGGCAACGCCGATTTGGCACGATTTGAATAGCCAAGTTGGTCTGGGTATAATCGTTGGGTCAGGCTAGACAAACACATCCAATCTACTTTGAAAAACATTGTTCCATCTAGAGATGGGCGGGATTATTTTTCGAAGATGAAGGCGAATATTGCATATGGGTTAATTATTATAGGTTGGACCAATTACGTCTGTGTGTTTTAAAACATGTTTCAATCAAATCAAACTCATCCATAAATCAAACAGAATTTTTTTAGTTGTTATCAACTATTATTATCATATTGTAATTCAGTCTAGAAATCTGATAACAGATGTATATCAAAATAGGAATTTTTGGTGTCAAACTTGTTTTTCCCCAGTTTTATTTGAATTGAAAGATTACGATTCCTGCGTGAGAACTCTTCACTCGCCCTACAGCTCTATAAAATTACGTTTCAGAGGTACATATGATTCTGATAGCGATATTGATCATTTCGAAGGTAATTCGATAATCTATCAATAACAAAAAATCTCATTCTTTTCTCTGCTGTTATGTTCTTTATATGTTTTATGTTTCAATATACGAATTGTGAAATGACATGTGTATGTTTTATTATTTTTTGAATATTTTTGAGACACTGTTTTCATCAACGAAAACTCTGTTTCATTTTTATCGTTTTTCGAAACAACTGAATTTTAATCATTAAAAAAAATATGTTTTTCATTCAAAAATGGAATATTTTTGAGACACTGTTTTCATCAACGAAAACGATGTTTTATTGTTATCGTTTTTTGAAACAATTAAATTCCAATCATTCAAAAAAAAAGATGTTTTTAATCATTCAAAAATGTAATATTTTTGAGACCCTGTTTTCATCAGCGAAAACGCTGTTTCATTTAATCGTTTTTCGAAACACATAAATTTTCAATCATTAAAAAATGGAATATTTTTGAGACACTGTTTTCTTCAGCGAAAACGCTGTTTCATTTTTATCGTTTTTTTCGAAAGATATCAAATATATACAGACTGTCCCATCAAGAGAAAAATAAAGGATGAATTGGAGAAATGGACAGACAGACGCCAATCGTGATAGAGAAAAAATATTCCTTCAACAATAAATGGAATGACAGTTGGAGAATAGCGGTTCCGATGGCAATTTCCTTTGGTTGGAAGTGGCCCTCAACGACGAATGCTTGAATATATCAATTAACGCTACTCTCATATCGCTGAGTGGAATGTGTTCAATGATGGTGTCATGTACGATGATACAATAGGCTCGAGTGTTATCGGGAAAACCTGCTGATGCTTCGATCTCTAGTTTGACATCGATACTGGAACTCATGATGCTTTCGTCTCTTCTAGAACAATCGATGACGAAAAATGTTTTGTTTGCATAGTCGGCATAAGACAGAAGACGAGTGTGAATTTTTTTAACTGAATCCAAATTGTAATCGTAATAGGCTTGCGAAAAGTCTCGTTTGTTGAATTGTAAATGCATTTTTTACTCGGGGTAATTTTCACCGTTGATAGTCAAAGTGATATTCTCGATATTTATGTTACTGAATTCTGTGGGATCATTATTGACGCTATGATCACGATTTTTCTGGAAACATACAATAACATATCGAGGACTTTCGAGATATCATGAAGTTTTCACTGCCTACATTTCAGTGGTAGAACCGATCGTGAAGGCAGGTAACATGTGTAAATCCCATTTTCTAAAAGGCATCAGAATGGAAAGGTCTGCTTTGATGCCTTTCAGAAGCTGTAATTTGATGGCATCGGTTTAATCGTTTAATTTGGAGTTCAAGGTTTTCAATTTCCAATTTGACTTCTGTAGGTATTTTAGCATCTGCCTCCTCACTAATTTTGAAACAGTTAATATTGTTTCTGGCTCGTGCCAAACGTATAGCGTGTTTTCCATATGAAACGCATTGGTAGTCGTGGAAAATGTTTAAAAAATGGTTCAGTGGAATAAACTTGTTGAATGCCAGAGAAGTGGTGAAATAACGCCAACATTATTAGGATAGGTCCAACCAGAGTTGGAGAGGAGTTTCGTTTCTTCGTTGGTGTAGCACAAGAAACCCCTGGTGCTAACGACCCCCACATCACGTATAGTCTCCAATTCCTTGCCGTTTTGTTCGTAACTGGCCGATTGAAACATGAAAGCGCCAGCGTTGTTTACAGAAGTCACTTTTCCAATGCCTTTAGTTCTAGTTACTTTTCCGCTGATGTACAAATGTTCATCGTATCAAAGGCATCCGATTAATTGATACTGATTTCGATGACGTCATTATTCCGGAAAGATTTGACATAGGGGTAATTAATACGTCCTCCAATCAACTTTTTGTATTGTTTTGTCCATCTGAGGATTTCGGAAAAGGTTGAACACTTGACTCGACAACATATTGACCGAGATATTTCAGAAGAGGTATATGCTCTGCAGACAGTTGACGAATCATCGTCTTGTATGTCTTGGTGAAGACTGAAGGATTAAATGTGGATGCTGTACTTTTATCGATTTTCAAGACCATAGTTTTTTCAGTTCTAGACGAACAATTATTTCCTCTCCTCGGAAATCAATCAATTGAAAATGTTGGTCCAACTCTCAGCGTGATGTTATCGATTTCACTTTGATGATGATTGGGCAGATATATGAGATGATTTGGAGTTTCGTCGATGGCGTAACCTGGATCAGCGTCTATGGCAAATTCGTTTATCGTGCGAGAAGGTTTGTCATTGTAGAAGGCTCCCGACGTAATATTAGTGTCGACGTGAATCGTTCGTATTTGTATGATATTAACGAGTCGATCGGATGCGTGATGAATGTTGGGCTCGAGGATAAGAGGCGAAAATCCAAGTATACGTAGTATCTTCAGACCCAACGTCAATGGCACGTTTTGAGCAGATTAATTCGCTTTTCAGTGAATTATTATTGGGTCTGAGATAGAAAAAAGCGTCGGGACGCTCAACGCATACCTTTGGAACGATATATTTTTGCAGCAATGCTTCAATATCTTCGATTCCGTAAGCTCCAACGGGGATATCGATGCTTTTTCTCTTGCTCCCATCTCCGTTCTCTAAATAAAGATACTTTGTACCCTTCGATATGTTGGGTATTCTGTTGTACGAATGAAAACTTAATAAATCCAAGCCATATTCTGCATCATGCAACGTCGTGTAATGTTGGGAAACGTCGTGCAACGTCGGGAAAAGTCGTGAAAGCTCGTGGAACGTCGTGCAACGTCGTATTGGAAAAATAATCAAGAAATGGAAACCCCATCCGAATGATGTGGAAAAATCCATCGCTTCGGGTTTGAAAGCGGCAAAAATGGTTGTTCAACAAGCAAGTGGATGTAAGAAAATACGAACACCGATTCTTATATTTGCCGAACTTTCAGACGTTCGTTGGCGAGTGACGCAAGTGCCATAGCCAAGACTGTTATTGATGCAAAAAATGCCAAAAAGAAACTCGAAGAACATCTGCGTCATAATAAAGCCACGGAACATTTGGGATCTGGTCTGTATTTACGCAAGACACAACGAGGTTATGGATTGTTCTTGAAAAAACAACAACAGCGACGTCGAGGAAGACGTGGTCCCTATTTGAAGAAACAAAAAACTCCAATTGAAGCTACCCAAAAGAGCGTTGTACGATTCGGATATAGAAAAATATGCTCGTCAATTAAAAATTCCCAATTTTGGAGGAGTCTTTATGCGAGACTCGCTACCGCAACGCCCACTACAAAAGGAATGTGCTGTACTAAATTTGGACTCTAAGAAAAATGCGGATACACATTGGGTAGCTTACATTAAAGTAGTCAACACTGTAAATTATTTCGATAGTTTTTGCAACCAAAAACTATCTTTTAAACTTGTACAATATTTTGGTCGAAATGTTAAAATTATATATAACAATGATCGCTATCAGAATTATAATCAGTTCAATTGCGGACATCTATGTTTACTACAAAATGTCTGAAATATGTCTGAGAGACTTGTGCGATGCAGAACTGAAAGCTATTCCTCTGGATTTTCTGATACAATATGCGGGACCTTGGGAATTATTAGATGTACAGCATAAACTACCTGATTACGTTTGTTTCGAGCTACAAATTCGTTTGCCATGTTTCATACAACATCGGAAAGAGTGCCGCCAGACTCCCAAGAAGTATTTTGGCTATGTTAGTTCACAAAATAAATGTTATTATTGCTTGAATAAATTACAAAAAATTTGATTTTTCGTTATTTATATCCTAACCCTGATCGAAATGGCTCAGTCATGTCTATGATATTAACTTTGAACGGTCGTTCATCGACGCTTTCCATCATTTTCACACCACCCATTCAATTGGATACTGATGCAGAATACGGCTTGGCTTTATTATGTTTTCATTCGTACAACAGTATACCCATCAAAGGGTACAAAGTATCATTATTTAGAGAACGGCGATAGGAGCAAGATAAAAAGCATCGATATTTTTAAAGCTGTTATTTTGTATGAAATATAAAACATAGGATTGCGTAGTTTCAATATTGAATTAATGATACTTATTACTCCACCCGAAAGCCTGCAAAACCTTTTTTTGGGTCAATTAGGTTTTACAGATATATCTACAATGTTATCGAAACCAATCCTAACCTCACATTGAAAATCTTATATCAAATAATAACTCTTCTACTCCCGTATTATAATACGCGAATTGGATATCTGCTACTGATTTATTAATATTGTCCATTTCATCACGGATTTTCAATTCGAAACAGATTTTGGCCAATAAAAACACGTACATTTCATTATGAAACTCATTTTCGGCCTATAGAAACGCGTACTAGGGGATGATCAAGTGGTATGTCTCTACATACTTGTTTGACATTTAATTGTAATCGACATTCAATCACAACGCGTCAAAAGTACCTATAAGTGTATCGAGCAGTGAAGAATTACCTTGTACACCACCACAAATTCTTGTTTTTATTTTATTATTTATCGATTGTAGAAAAAATAGTGTATGCAAAGATCATGTAATGGCTATTAATACACTCGCACACGCATGCACACCTCGTGCTCATGTATTAATAGCTATGATTACATGATCGTTGCATAATATATACTATTACATCATCGACGTTATGGCATGTGTCCTATTTTTGCGACTGACAGGGCTTCATCCATACTGAAAACAGCTGGGAAATGTATGTGCGCGATTCCGTTATAACTAAATTTGTCATAAACACTTCATATAAGCCATGAAAATCCAGAAATTGCACTTTACACTTGGAAATTGAACAGGGGAGTGCCGCACAAGTTGCCAATTGTAATAATTTCATCAGGGTTGTGTAGAGAATCACAAACTGAATATGCTGGATCATTTATTTTTAGTCCAAAAGTGTTTATATTTCTTAGTTATATTAATAGGGAATTTTGACTTTATATCTCGAGTGTTGGTGGTTGTCAATATTTCTTCCCAGAATATTGTTTGTGCTACCAACTGTTCACATATTTAGACAGAAAATATCTATAAATGACAAATTTGATACAAGAAATTTATAACCAAAGACCACAGACCTCATAAAATGAATAAATATTTCACGAGGTCTGTGCCAAACACAGAACTATAACACAGAGGTGGTGCCAAAGACAAACAATGGAGGACTTCGGCTAAGGTTCAGTGATACCACAACAAAATTTTTGGCCTTAAATCTACTGACACATTTTTTGGCTATTTTTGATAATTTTAAGATAAAGTACACCTTCTGATACCCCAAACCAATATTATAAAGATGCGGGATTGTTGAATTATTTAGATATTTCATAAAACACAAATGTTTAGGGAATTTGTATTTTTATAGTGATTATTTTTTCCTGGAAGGCGCCAAATTCAAAACAATAACATTAATATCTCGTACGACTTTCCATTGTCAAATTCGTCCTATGGATATTAGAAAAAAAAATATATTTGACTGAGCAGTGTTGTGAAAATTGTTTAATAGACTTTTGTTATCTACCAATTAGTTTTTATTAACGTTAAAATGGTTTATCGCTGTAGTTATAAAAATTGTAAAAGTGACTCCAGAAAGCGTTATAAACAGCGAGTGAAGTTTTTTCCCTTTCCCAAACCAAAAACAGATTTGGTAAAATGTCGCAAGTGGATTGAACTCTGTGGAAATGAAAACCTTCTTCCATAAAAAATAAGTAGAAATACTTATGTTTGTAGCCTACATTTTGAGGATAAACGCAAAAATGAACCAGTACCATTTTCCAATCTGCAAGTGTGCGAAAATGTGGCTGAAGGAGAAATTATGTTGTGTGAAACTGGTGAAATCTCTTCTTGAAAAAAAAATGTTCGACAGCAATTTGAACATTCACGTTTCTAACACACTTTTATATATGGCAAAATATGTAATTTATGGATCATTTGTATCAAAAACATTAAAAATATTCGTTTGGTCCTTTGCTCCCTATTGCATGTCAATAGTATCTGCAAAGTTTCAGACTTCATGATCTTCAGATAGAATATTTTTTCTTGTGTTAATAATGGTGTGAACCGCTGGAAAGTTTAGAATGTCTACAAGTGGTGTGCAATTCCATTTTTAGTGATTAAGGGTCCTTTCTAGTACCTCTTAAATGAAAAACCAACACGTTTTGTTTAAACTCTCATTTAAATATAGCGTTCAAGATACTTAATGGATTTTTTATTTCAAGTTACGAATTTACTAAAAAGCAAACAATAGCAAAAGTATTCGAACTAATGGGCATTAGTAATATGGGATATTTCTTTGAAAACATCTTATATGATAGATAGCCCTTTCAACATGAATTCTTGCTTTGGCAATTTTTTTAGTTATTATTTCTTCTTCGGCTGTCCGTTGTTGCCTCCCATCATAAAAGGTGGGATATATAATTTAATTCCCATTTCATCTAACAAATCCCTGATTATGAAACCTCATCTATCAGCTAAAATAACATCATTTTCCATCAACAACTGTCTAATATCGCTCTTTTCAAATAAATATCTTTCTGAAATAAAGCCCTCATAACCCTCACTGCACCAGTTACTGAAATTGCAACAAGAAATTTAATTGTATTACTATGTTTATAACATCTATAACAAAAGTAATACTGTCGCCAGAAAAATTTCTGAAACATTTAGGAACGTCTTTAATATCTCTGGCACTGGAAAATATATATTTTTTTCATTCCTTTTATCTTAAAAAACATAAACTCTATCCAAATATATGATGTAGTGACGGGGACATAGTTTCTACTCAAATTGCAGAAAAATGATAACTCATCTAATGTGAATCCCCTTTTAATTCGCACTAACGTTAACGCTAATTTATCCCGATTGCTCAATTTTTGACTTTGCTTTCTTTCCTTTCATTTCATAATTTTTATAGGGATATATACAAGGTTGTCCATAATATTTTCATCTAAAAGAGTATAGATTGCCTCAAAATGCCAGAATTCAAGTCATGTGAAATATTTGAAATGTTTTGAATTCTTTTTCAAATTATTATATGAAAATATGTTTGCCTTCGGAGCACATTCCAAAGTCTGCGTATAAGACTCTACGTAGGAGATTTCTTCATCATTAGCTGTGGTGGTGTCATCAGGGGTGTCAGGAAGATGTTGGGAGTTTTCAGTTAAAATGTCTTCATCATTATGCAGTGATGTTGCTCAAGTCATCAGGGGTTTCAGAAAGATGTTGGGAGTTATTAGTTGAAATTGCTCTGTTCCACACTGTCTATTGAGATTTCACCAGTTTCACACACCATAATTTCTCCTTCAGCCACATTTTCGCACACTTGCAGATTGGAAAATGGTACTGGTTCTTCTTGCATTTATCCTCAAAATGTACGCTATTTCCACAGAGTTCAATCCACTTGAGACATTTTTTGGTTTGGGAAAGGGAAAAAACTCGCTCTTTATAACGCTTTCTGGAGTCACTTTTCAATTTTTATAACAGCGATCAACCATTTTAACGTAAATAAAAACTAATAGGTAGATACCAAAAGTCTATTAAACAATTTTCACAACACCGCTCAGTCAAATATTTTTTTTCTAATATCCATAGGACGAATTTGACAGTGGAAAGTCGTACGACGTACGAGTTATTCATGTTATAGTTTTGAATTTGGCGCCTTCCAGGAAAAAATAATCACTATAAAAATACAAATTCCCTAAACATTTGTGTTTTATGAAATAACTAAATAATTCAACAATTCCGCACCTTTTTAATATTGGTTTGGGGTATCAGAAGGTGTACTTTATCTTAAAATTATCAAAAATAGCCAAAAAATGTGTCAGTAGATTTAAGGCCAAAATTTTTGTTGTGGTATCACTGCACCTTAGCCGAAGTCCTCCATTGCCATTGGGAGGCAGAACTTTTGGAGGTTTTTTTAAGTTGGTGACTTGTGCAGCCATTGGAGAGGCAGAACTTTTGAAGGTTTTTTTAAGTTGGCAACTTGTGCGGCACTCTGCTAGTCGGCTACCCTATTACATTATTAGAAAAATTGGAGGAACTCGTTTAAAAAGTAGTTGAATGAAGATGGTAGAGATAATTCGAAAGCTTGTGAAATTCCGGTAATCTTCAAAAGGGACAAGCATTATGTTAAAGCTGACATTGTTTTAAACACATTTTATAGTTCTTCCAATGAGCAAATTATATTTGAGGTGTTCAATCAGGAATATACAATTATTCTTAATGCTCTCTGGTGATTAAAGATACGAAATTACCGCCTGTACTTTTCGCAAAATTTTATGCCTAACCAGACAAATTCTATACACTTTTCACTGAGAGGATAACTCTAGATTCATTCACATGTACAGGTCAGTGGATCAAGTAAAATGGAGAGAATTTGGAAAAAGGTTTTTTTCTATCCTGTGAAAATGGAAGATTATGATCATTATTTGACAGTAAGAAAAATATGGAAGGTCCAGCAGTAGAAATAATGTCATGGTCAAAGGTTAAAATAATAAAAGAGGTTTTCAGTTGCCCATTTGAGACGAGATATGATTTTACCAAGAAAACCTTGCAAGGTTTAAGAGTGAGAATTTTTTTAATAATTCATCAACATGAAGTTACCTGGTAAAAGTCCTGTACTCATCAAGAACCTGATATTGAAGCAGTTGTGGAGCATACTTGGGGAAACATCACAACCATATTTCAAGTACAAATAACACAATTGGTGTATGACTCAAAATGTAATTGAAATAATGACAAGGTCAATTTAATTGTTTCCCAATGGCATCCAAGCTAGTTCTTCACATTACTAATGAAATGTCAAACGTTTTGGCCGATTTTGATCCATTTTTCCTGTCAAAGGAATCCTGAAACAACCCTTTGCTCTTGAAGTTGAAGGTCCTTCATATATATTTTTGAAATCCTTAGATTTCTTTCCATTCTTATCTCTATCATAAAAATATTTTTCATACTCTTTTGATATACAAACGATGAAAGCGAAAAGAAACAGTCCATTCACCATAACTAAAATTAAGTTTATGAGATAATAATGGAAATTGGAAGAATATACTGTCAATATCATAATTAATTCCAATAATATAATAATAAAGACTTCTAAGCCTGTTAGGCTGCTAAAATTTTGCTGGAAAAAAACTTGTATTGTCAGGATGATTGTCACTATACTCAGAACTGCTGCACAGGATACAAACATGCATGCTTCAATCTTTCTATGAATCTTTTTTCCACTGAATACATCTATATCTTTCCCAATGAGTACCGCATTTGTTATGTTTGATGCTAATGTTATTGTTGCAATAATTATTGCAACTACTTTCAATAAAGACGACTTGACACACTTGGAAGACATTTCTGAAATTTTGTGTTTCAGTTTTGACTTTTGTTCCAAGGATATTGTGATGAAATTTATGTTTCTCAGACTTTTAATATTCATCAAGCATCACTTCCATTACGAGAAAAATAAATGCATAGTTTACAGAAATTACAAATTGGCATTGTATGTAAGTATGTACAAAACTGTGTTGTTAGAGTTCGTTTTGATTTTTTTTTTTTCATTATCTTGCAGAAATGCATGTTACAATCACTACAAGATTAATTCATACAAGTACATTTTAAATTGTAGTAGCACCTTACCCAGTCTTTTACCCTTGTAATTCAAAATGAAAACTAATTCAAAAATACACAATATGCATTTTTCAAACGAGAGCAAGAGAAAATCATGACAGAATGGAAATATTAAGAGTGTACGAACCTAGAGAGTAGGAAGTGTTAGAGCCTGCGTGAACTGGTGATTTTTGTCACTATCACCATGGCTATGGACCCTTACGATGGTGCGCGCACTTGAATACGTAAGCCCTGGGTGATTAATTGTCCTCGGGGTCCGATGACACACTAGTGACGCAACTGTACAAAAATTTCACCTTACTCCCTCGATTGCACCAGAGGACTTTTGAAAAGAGGACGGGGTAAAAATTCCTTCACCCACTTGACCCCCCTGATTTTAGAGATGCTTTCCTCTCTCCCCCCTCCAAAGAGTGTACTACAAAAAAGTGTAATGAAATTTCGACCAGAAAGGGTTCTCAACCGATTTTTTCAACTGATGCGTCAAACCACTTCTAATGAAAAGCTCTTCCATTTTCATCATGTATACTGTACATAAGAAGTTTTGTTACATTATTATTTCAGAATTATTCCTTATTCATAGAATTCAGTGAGAACATTATTGATACCCCTGGCATTGTCAGGGGCGGGTCAATCAAGGCGGGTGAATTTCTAAGTGAGACTTAGTAGGTAAGCCTTGAGATATCATATCTATACACTAGCTTGCCGGACCAAGGTGGTCCTTGAAAAATCTAGCCTATGAAACTTGCATATTGTTTCCAGAACTGTCTTATAATAAGACCAAAATGGCCTCACCTTTTTTTTCTGTACTATGTAAAAGCAAAGCCCTTACCCTACATGCAGATGTTTTTGGTTCCCCCCAAAAAACTTTTTTTGCCTTAGTTATAGCCGATCAATTGTTTCTACTTTTTTTTTGAATGGTGCTTACTCTGCAAAATTATGCTCAACCCTCTGCAACTTTCAGAAAAATAAACTAAGGAACTAACTTTCAATCCGGCATATCCTTGGGAATGATATGAGAATGTCGGATTTGAACACTTTTGGCTGTTTTTTTGGACAAGCACTGTGCGACGGTCCATAAACCCTCAAGATCCATCTCAACGAATGACGAATAAATTGCGTGACTGTCACTGTAAGTGCGCACAGTCAAGAAATCTTCGGTGGAGTGACAGTGACAATGATTTTATTGTCACCCTGACAAAAATCACCAGTGCATGTGGGATATAATAGAGCCTTCGTTTGGAATGCAAGTTTGTTATTTAACACAAATAAAAATTATCAGATTACCATGAAGACAAGATTCATTATATCACAGTGTTGTAACCAAATTCCTCACAATGGCTTTTATATGTTTTGGGAGACTTATAAAATTTAATTGCACTATAGATAGGCTACGTTCATATAAGGATTTCGCATGAATGGGAAATGATAATTCTTTTTTTGTCTTGTCTCCTGAATATGCTTTCTGCAATTTATGTCAAAATGTTTATAAAAAAACTGAAAAATATGAATGCTGACACTGTTAACCTGAAGATTTCTCTGCAGGAGTATCTAGTATTTATGTTAAAAAGTATTCTGATCATATTTTTTGACATATGAAAACTCTGTTTAGCTCATGGCTTGAGCCCCAGATGATTATTTCTAGTCTTATAGCAGAGTAGAAATTATCTATCTGACTTGTCCAACTTATAGAATCATCATCGTGAGTGCCCAGAAACTTCACTGAAGGGTTAAAAATAATTTGATTGTCCATGATTATGTTATGCGGGGTTTCCATATTGTTATTGATCTTGAAAGCTAGGTGTAATAAAAAACTCAAGAAATATTTTATTGATGAAATACTGTGAGAGCATGGAAATGAGGTATAAAGATTATCTCCTTGTCACTGTTATTTCAATGCTTTGTATTATAGAGGTTACAAAAAATTAAACAACAAACACATTAGCAAAAATGGATATGGTAGGTATTGAAAAAGTCCTTGAAATGTGACAAAAAGCAATAGATAAATGTAATCCAGACGAGAGGAAGTTAAAAATTCACCTATAAATTGATGGTAGAATATTTTGAGAGAAAAGATAATAGAAGAAATTCCTTCAATTGTGATTCAGAGTTAAAGAGGGAAATCTTCTCAATTGAATATTGAATAGAAAAAATTTTCTGTAAATTGAAAATTCCACAATAAAAATGAAGTTTTTTGTGAATTTCTCACAGAAAACAACTACTTCCCCGGCTAAAGCCACGCTGGACATTGAACTACATATGATAGATATTCTATAATGACCCTAACTTAAAGAAAAACTCTGAAAATTGAAAATTTGCATTTTCATTCAGATTGTTATTTGATTTTCTATTATAGTTCAATGTCCAACGTGGCTTTAGCCGGGAAGTAGTTGTTTTCTGTTAGACATTCACAAAAAAAAACATTTTTATCGTGGATTTTTGAATTCACAGAAAAATATTTCTATTCAATTGAGAATGTTTCCCTCTTCAACATGAATACCCCACAAGAGGTTATCTTGAACGATAGAAGATAGTGACTAAAGTTTATCTTTCAGTCACAGATGATACCACATCTGATTTTATGAAAATACTGTTCGTATTTCAAGCAAATGTGATTCAGACTTCTGGGGAGTGATTGAAAATTTGAATTGTAAGAAAAATCCCATATAACTTCATTTAACCACCAATTTTATTAATCCTACTTTTTGTTTCAAATTGATCCTATGGAAAAAAACAAAACACTATCCAAATTGAAAAGAAACATTTAAAAAAATAAAAATTATTCAGAGGGTAGTTTTAACTCTTAGGATTCGAATTTTAGAAAATTACATCTCAATACGGAGACTTGGTGGCACAATGGTAAAGCACTCGCTTGTCAGGGGTCGGTTCAATCTCCACTGCAGGTAGAACAAATAGCTGCATTTTTCAGTGTCTCCAGGACGACTCGGCCTATAATACTCATACCTGCAGGTATCTCCCTAGAGATAATAATAGGCAGTTGAAGCGTAGTTTTGGCCATACTACCTTCCCAGAATACCATATGGCTCGAAAATAGCAGTTTTATCTGCTATATCACAAAGGTGTGCATAATCAAATGATAAATATTCGAGTTATTCAAATAATCGAATTATCATCCGAATGATCGACCACTCGGATACTAAAGACATCTCACAATCATTTTCTGAACTCGAGTATTCAAGATTTCAAAATATTTGTAGACAACATAATCCGAATTACGTTCACATATGCAAGATTTCGTCTCTATCCCATTTCAATTTCTTTCATACTTTAAAATAAACAATTTTACACAATTATGATGATATCGTAGTGATAGCCACAACCAATCTTTTTCATAACCTCCTCTACTACAAACTGAATATGAAATCATTCATAAACCCCGTTATTCGAAATCATAAAACATGTGATTGTGATATCTTGGTAACCGTCGCTCGAGCATTTCACTCGGTAGTGTATTTGAGTGATGAGTGATTTGAATAATTCAAACGATTGTGTTCAAGTTCTCGATTTTAGTAACATAATTCAAATTAATGTTCCGAGTTGGTGATTTCTGGATGTGGGCGGTTTTCTCTACGCTTTATCTGGACTGATTTGCTATTTGATTATATTTATCATTCGTCTTTTGGATTCAGTGAGCACGGTGGAACAGATGCTGAGAACTTACCCGAGAACCAAATCACTCGGTAGTGCATTTGAATGATCTAATCATCCGAATGATTCTGGTCAAGTTCTCGAGATAACTCGAATGATTTCAATAATCGAATTATCGATTATTTTTCATTCGAATTATCCCATCACTAAATACTATAAAAGGAAACTATTATTATGTAGTACACACAAGATACTCTTCGAGAGATAACCTGTTTTATAATATGTGTAGTTTTTGACGCATGGGATGCAAAAATCATAAATCAAATAATTTAATCTTGAACAAAAAATAAAATGAAACCGACGTGCAACTGATAAAGACATGGCGAATTACTGTAATGAATATTATGTAAATATAAGTAGGCGTTAAATGTTACTAACCTGTATCCGCAAATAAAAAATTCAATATTTCTCAAACCAGTACTAAAAAATGAACTGATACCACAGTACCTCACAAGAAACTACTTGATGTACTTTGGTACTGCCACGAAAATTACAGATAAGCAGCAACAATTGGAAATAAGAAATGAATTAGCAATCCGAGAACTATTCAAATAGGAGTTCCTCAAGGAACAGTTCTTGGGCCAATAGGCGAGATCACAAACTTGCAAATTTTCCTCATATGTGCTTGAAGTTGAAATATAATGATGAAATATTATATATGCATAGTTTTTCCTAGAAGATATTGTGTGATATTCGAATAAACGCCGATCTAAAACTCTCAAATTCAGTGAGACATTCAAACACTTTTTCTGCCTGCTCACATTGTAAAGAAATATTATGGATAACACTTGACAACTCTGTTGCTCACAACTTGTTACGTCACATCCTGGCACGGTTTCTGCAGTGTTCAAACAGGAACATTTCTTTGGGTTTTTTTTTGTAAAAACTTTCGAAAAAACAAGTGTACAAAATTTAATGACTTTTCTCATAGTTCTGAACATTGCGGTATTTTTTCCAGAAATTAGTGATCTTGCCTATTTTATTTATCACATACATTAATTCTCTGTTGAAGTATTCTATTGAGAGACCTATGATATATTATGCTGATGCTACTGTTGGAAATTATAACAAACTCTCAAATGTCAAGAAGACAACATATATTGCACTTTCACTGACAATTCATCATACATTCAACATTCAAATAGACCAATCTGAAACTAGTAAATAGCTGGAAATTACAATGGATATAAATCTTAAATGGAACAACATACTACTAATTGGACTAACAGATTTAGAAGACCAATACATAAATTCTATGAACTTCGAAAATAATGAACAAAAAACTTCTATTGATAGTTTACAAGGGAATAGTTTAAAATATCCTTAAGTATGGGCCTATAGTCCTCTGGATGTTAAACAAAATGATTTATTGAAAATAATCTTTAAAGACAAATTATATCAAACTGAAGACTCCTATAAAAATGTTGAAACACCAAATGTTAAAATGCTGTATTTTAAAAGTAATTGTAAATAAAAACTCCTGTTTGTCATGCCTACAATACCAGACAAGTTACAATTAAACAAATATATTGGTACCATTTTATATTCATGATTCTAAGCAAAGGTTTGTAAGATGACTTGCTCCAAAAATATATAATATTTTGCCATCACAAATAAGAATTATAAATTGTTTTCCAAAAAATGTAAAACATTGACATTACAAAAAACTAATCGCAATATACAAACATCCTATAAAGTTAGTAACTTCTGAAATGTTTTTTGGGGAGGTACGAATATTGTTTTCCTTATTTTGGGTTTTCTCTCCTCCTGCTGGAAGTAAAAATATTGAATGACAGAGAATTTGTTATTGTCGAAGAGATTATATTTTTCTGTGATACTTAATAATGTTCCCACTCTAGATATAATCACAGCTGTTGAAGAAACAGTACAAAAACTTCCATACAAATATACCATGTTCGTTGAAACCAAAACTTGTGAAGAAAGAAATACCAACTATAGAAACTGGAATATTATTAGGAAACATGGATTCAAAACCGAAAACATCAGAGGAGGAAGTCTAATTCAGGCATGCCCATCAATTCAAATTAAAAAATATAATGCATTTCACCTTACCGTATTTAGAAGACAGACTTCATATTTTCTTGGATATGTACACCATTTATCCAACAACATAGAGGATACAATTTTCAACAAAGCCAGCCTATATAAATATGTCTTGATTATTGGAGACATCAATGTTAATAGAACTCGTAATAAGAAAATTCCCCCTTCAAGAAAGAAAACAAACAAACACAGATAGTACACCTGATGTAATAATATATTCTAGTAACCTGGAAAATAACATACAGAAAATAGCAACACTCGCGGTCTTGAGCTCAGACCATCTGGCGATTCAACTCACCGTGAAACTGAACCAACCAACTACAATGGAAGACTATTACAGAATTTACTACAAAAAATGTGATACACAAAAGGTGAACAATGAGCTAAGAAACTCCATCCAAAATGGAACAATCATAAGTGAAAACTACATAAGTGAATTCAATAATAAAATTACAGAATCAGTCCACAAACACTCTCACTAAAAATGAAATACTTCTACACGAACTAACACCATTTATTTTAAGACTTATAAAAAATGAAAGAAAAATGTACACAGAATACACAGTGAACCAAGACCCTCTACTGAAGAGACATATAAATGAATGTAACAGAAACATCTGAAAAATGATCCACCAATACAAAGAGAATACATGGCTAGAAACGTGCCAAGAAATAAATAGACTACAAGGAAACGACTACTGTCACCAAATCAAAAAACTTTCAAGATATAAACCAAAAAGTAACATTCAAGATCCCGAGAAAAATGGAGGTTAAAACAGCAGCAAAAATCGACAAGATGATCTGCCGCCCTATTTTTGAATATTCCCATGTCATAAACTTGAGCAGTCGAAAACCAGCCCTGAGAAACATGGAAGTAGTGGAAACATCCACCCTTAGTTGCATCAGAATTTCTATCAGATGTAGTTCAATGTCCAGCGTGGCTTTAGCCGGGGAAGTAGTTGTTTTCTGTTAGACATTCACAAAAAATAACTTCATTTTAATCGTAGATTTTTCAATTCACAAAAAAATCTTTCTATCAATATTCAATTGAGAATGTTTCCCTTTTCAACATGAATACCCCACAAGAGGTTATCTTGACGATGGAAGATAGTGACTAAAGTTTATCTTTCAGTCGCAGATGATTCCACATCTGATTTTATGAACATCCTGTTTATATTTTCAACAAATCAATCTATCATACCCCATGACAGGTTTTAATGTCAGAAAACACTAATTTCAAAGTGTCTCTCCAAAAGAAATGATTCTAACTTTTTCCATCTTTGCAAAGCGAGATTGCTTCTTGAAAATGTGTTTCCCATTTCTTCCGGTCTTCCTGATGATCGTGGAAGCGTGAAATAGATTTTCGTCGACAAAAATGTATTGAAGATCTAGTGAATGCCATGTCTCTCCTGCGTCAATGTTACGAATGATTTCTGGTGAGTACTCTCTTTGGAAAACATTCTTCTTTGCCTCATTCATCTTTATGAGTTCTTAATTAAGACTGGAATAGAAAATCAAATAACTATCTGAATAAAAATGCAAATTTTCAATTTCAGATTTTTTCTTTAGGGCTTTTTCAGAATTTCTATCAGATGTAGTTCAATGTCCAGCGTGGCTTTAGCCGGGGAAGTAGTTGTTTTCTGTTAGACATTCACAAAAAATAACTTCATTTTAATCGTGGATTTTTCAATTCACAAAAAAATATTTCTATCAATATTCAATTGAGAATGTTTCCCTTTTCCAGATAAGTAAATTTGTAAAAACATTATCACTACTGGCTGAAAGGCCTCGGTCTATGGCATTTAGTTTTATTATCAATAAAGATTATACAGTGCTTCTCAAAAGTCCCCTGCCCCCTCTTTTTTTTGGAACGATTATACAAAAACAAGTGAAATTTGGAAACTGAATATTAAAGGTTGTAAACTTCCCTACTAGTGGTGATAGATGACGAAATCGTCAAAGATGACGTCACAAGGCCATTGTTACCAATAATTTTAAATGGAACCCTACGGCAAGCGACACCTCTTTTAAAAGGTATCGAAAAAACCTATTCAATTATACTAATTTTGTTTGTGTTTATGGCAGTTTTGGCAACTCGCTTTTAAAAAACGCAAAGCTGTGATGAATTAAATCAGTTAATACTAAAATTCCAAATTCAAGCTCCGCCTCTGGATAGTTGCCAAATAAGCTGACGTTTTTGTTAGTCTCCCTAATTCGACGTTTTTGTAATTGTTTCTACATTTAATAATTTGTGTATTGTTGATCGAACGTTTAACTGTTTTAGCAGCTTTTGGTACTTTTAATATTTTTGTACATTTTAATAATTTGTTAAACTGTTGTGAGCCGAACGTTTAGGTGCTTCAAGAAGCGAAATGGTACGTGCTTTAGGTGATAAAGTAGCAGCGATCCTAATTCTTGGTGAAACTGGACAAAATATTCATGCAGCAGAACGCATTTTTAATGAGGTTCCCGATCGCCCCGTTTCGAGGACTTATTTAAGGGAGCTTCTTCGTAAGTTTGAAACAACGGGTAGTATTAATGATGCGAAACGATCTGGCAGACCACACATTTCTGATGAGAAAAAAATTGATATACTGGCAGAAGTAATAGTTATTCCTACTTCTTCAACAACTCACGTTGCATCTACCTGTGAAGTCAGTCGAAGTACAGTACACAGGGTGTTGAAAAAAAACAAATTTCATCCATACAAATTAAAAATGGTTCATCAACTCTCCGACGACGACCCAGACCGAAGACTAGAATTTGAAAATATGGAAACTAAAATTAACCAACAGCCAGACTATGTCAAAACAATTTGTTTTAGTGACAAAAGTACTTTCTATCTAAATGGAAAAGTAAATACACAGAATGTGAGGTTTTGGAGTGACGCAAATCCTCACCTGTTTCGTGAAACACATACCCAATTTTCCCAGAAGGTGAATGTTTGGGCAGGTATCCTGGGAAACCACATCGTTGGGCATCTTTTTTTAAATACTAATTTAACTGTTGAGGTTTATCTGGAGCTGTTGCAAAACGCAATAGAACCGTTAATCCTTGAAATTTTGGAAGATAATCCAGATGAATTCGGCAATTTGGAAATAACATTCCAACAGGATGGTGCTCCTCCACACTATTGTAACAGGGCTAAATTGGCTTTAGACCCATTTTCCTGTTTTATATAGAATAAAAAAATAATAATACCTTTAACTTTACCTGACGGAAAAATTTATCTTTTCATAACTTTCTCGACGCTGTCGCCCCTGCTAGCCACTTCAGTAAAAATGAATAACAATGATCTTCATAAAAAAAATGTCCCGCTGATGTCACCATTTATAACGGAGAGCCTGTCTATCAACAGTTCTCTGTTTTACCATTTTTTCAATACCTTTGGAAAGAAATATTCATACTTACTAACCATATCTTTCTCTGATGTCCCATATAGCCACACTATCTGTTTTTTTTTTGTTTCTAATAAGACCAAAAGAATTACATATAATATTTTGAATATTATACGGGCAGCTGTCACCAGCGGAATGACCAAAAATAGATTTTTCGACACATTCCACAAATTTTGAAAATAATTCAATTCACCAGATTTTGAAAAATTTTTGTAAGGCACTGATTAATTTTAGTGACCTGTCCTTCAGGACAATAAATTCGGCCTCGGCTTACATGCGAGGTCTTCTTTTGAACAACTTCTCTTTTCCAATGAATCAAATAGTATTTTTTTCCTCAATTAAAATTTTTCTAAATATGAAAAGTAAATATATATACGTTTCTTCTCAAATAAAATACTTTTACATTGAATTCCATTTATCTTTTGCTTTACTCTATTTTCAAATAATACACGAAATAAATTTAATACTTCTATTGAATAAAAGCACAAAAAAAAAAAATAACATCGTAAAAAAAATCATCGAAAAACAATAGTAAAATGAACAAATAAAATCATATCTAGCTTCAACCAAAGATTGAAACCATAAATTTAAAAACATCGATCGACACCAAATTTATTTCAATAAAAGAGCTCATACTTGTATTTTAAAAACAAATAAAATCCATATTTCCCGTAAAACCCTCATATTTGATGTTTACCGATAATTCCCTAATTTTAATAAAACTTTTCATGCATTGACGTCAATACCAGAACAGGTAATACACCTGCATAAATACGAACGATTTTTGTACATGTGGTTCACCCCAAGAGTAAAATTAAAGCCAGCGTTAAACCACTTTTTTCCTAAAAGCTTTGCACTTACCCTGTAGAACAATTGTTGCCTCCAATAACCAATTTTTCCAAATAGTTGTCCCATGTTCCATAGACACTTGTATATTCCCTTTCGATCTACCGATACAATAAAAATCCCATACTTAAACACCACCCATTTTGACTCACGAAAAACTTACTTTATCCCGAAATTTCATATAAATAATCCTCGACGCTTCAAAATGTTAATCAAACAAAATATTATTCCCAACTGTCGTATAAAAAAAAACCCGAATCTGTTTTTTTTTTTTTTTTTACCAAACATTTTCTACCGAACCACTTCGCCCGTGCCTAGCACGTCTGTTCGGGTGAAGCCCGTAGACCGAATTCTTTCTTTCATCTCTTTTTTTTTCCGCTCCAAGTTAGCGTCAAGGCGTAGTCTCATTTTTAAAATCCCTTATTGGTCTTTCATTTAAGTGGTACTTTTGCATATTCAAATGCTATTGGCTACTAATTATTGCGTGATTTTTCTAGATGAAGTCTTTCTCCGAATAATTCTTGTTATTTCAGCACAACGGCAATTAGACCATAACACTTAACTGTGTAAATAAATCTAAATACAGCGTCCGAACTTAAATAAACAATCAAACTCTAAACCGATAATTGATTATTTTTCAATCTCCCATCGAAGATTGATGGTTGACTTCCATTAAACACCATATATGAATATTATTTCAATGAAAGAAAATGATAATTTCTGAATAACTAAGATATGAGCTCTTCCAGTATTTCTTACAATAATAAAATTCCAATCTCATAAGTTACCAGAAAAATAGATACTTTCAGGCCAAAAAAATAAGAAATAAAACAACAATAACATAACACCTTACAGGGTGTTACAATACTCCCTCCATTAAAAAAAGTATTGGCTACACCTGCCATTACTTTTTCCCAAAGTACAAAAATTATTGATCAGGTCCGATATATTTCAAAGTTAAATTTCCAAAATTAAAAAATGTCTATTATTGGCCAACAATTATAGGCCCAATTCCTTAATACGGTCCTGTTCAATTTTTCGGAGGTCATATTTCTATCAAACTTAACTCTAAGTACAGCCTACAATCTAAACACAATTTTTTTAAAGTGCGGACCCGTTCATTTCGGTTGAAAATTGCCTTTTTGTTTCACACACTCCCGATTGTTCGGCGGCACTATCACTAACGACGCTGTAAGTGATGCTGGAAGGTAACTTTCTCTCATAAGGCCCAAAGACAGAATACTTGCTGCTGGAACACTAGAACAAACAACTAGTGTTTCTGAATCTCGCTGCTGGAACAAGTCGATTAGGGTTTCAAAATCTCGCTACTGGTATACTGGATAAGTTCGACCTGCTTAACTAGCTACAGGATCGAATCGACTACTACAATTTCAGGCGTAACTACCATGCCACCATATTTTTCAATATATCAGCTTCCATGGTTCACTCCATAACTTAGTGAACTCCGTTCATTTGGTCAGACCGTCTCTGCTTTATACTCGATTCATTCTAGGGCTTACTATTTCGCCGTCTATATGACTCACTCAATTCAGTCAATTCATATATACAGTAACCCTATTCACAACAGCCTCATCTAATTTATTCAACTGTTCTGCTTCTGTCCTTTGAGCTGAACTCTAGCTCATACTAGGACACCTAATTTGTCAACTTCCATATTGCCAACACCTTTTGCTAGCTGCTAACATCAGCTACTTCTAATAAACCCTGTCAATAATTGCACCATCTCGTTCACTGTTTCCAATCTGTCTAAATTACTTTGGCCTAAATACAGGAGAGAGAAAAGTTACCATGCTGTCGACTGCTCTGCCTACCATTTCCAGAACCTTCTCTACTGCATACTCCATCCCCAATAGTCTTTCAAATCATTTTTAACCCGAATCACGCACTAATGATATTAAAATCAAGTCCTTCAAAAATAATAGTCCATACTTGCAAAGAAAAAACAAATCAAATTATTTCCTTTAAAGCCATTACAAAAGATAAAAAACCTCATCATAAATAAGTAATTTTTCATCCCAACAAAAAAAAAAAAAAACAATAATAAAAAAAAAAAATACCAATTACAATATAGTTAAATCAAATCCTTATTCACACCTACTTTCAAATTAGAAATTTTTCATATATAGTCCAGTCAAAGTGGCGTTTCCGTAAAATAAAAAAAATATTTCACCAACAAATAAATTCATCAAAAAATAGACATTCTTATGATCAGTACATCTAATCAAAATGAAATAAAATAAAATAATTGCAAAAAAAATTATCAACATTATATCAACATATACATAGTCAATTGATTACCTATCCGTGACCTTAGCGATAGCCAATCAATTTTTCCTACCAATTCCGTGGAAGTTTAAAGGTACTTCCTCCCTTCAAAATTTAATAAAATCAATTAATCATTCATCAGCATTTTTCTCTCTTCGCGAAAATCTATCTATTTGCACTTATTTGTGTTATACACGAAACCACCAGCTTGACTTTAATCATTTCGGGTACAAAATTACCCTTAGTTAAAAAAAATATATCCCGTAAAAATTATCTTGTAATTAGCAAAACATATCTTTCAACGCTCCATCTATCGTACATCGCCTTTTCAATGGAACTCATTACCTGAGTCCTTTTTCGTATTCTACTGCGTATCTCAAGGTATTTCCAATACCCTTGTATTCAAAACTCAACATAAGCTGCTTTTGCAGAGTCTTCATATTCTCCCAACGGTCAGGAGGGCCAATGCCTCGCCCTGGACCTAGCCTCCGAAGCAAAATGAACCTGAGCTGCTTTTGCAGGGTCTCCCTGTTCTCCCAACGGTCAGGAGGGCAATGCCTCACCCTGGACCTATCATACGACACAAAATAAACCTGAGCTACTTTTTCAGGGTCTCAGCGTTCTCCTAATGGTCTGGAGGGCTAATGCCTCGACTACTGGACCTATGCTACAATAAAATGAACCTGAGCTGCTTTTTGCAGTGTCTCAGTGTTCTCCCAACGGTCAGGAGGGCCATTGCCTCACTCCTGGACCTATCATATGGCTTAGTAAACCATACCCCCAAAGTGGCATTATTCGGCGCGGGACTCTTATCCCCCAGGTAGCGCACCGGCCTGGCAGAAAGATTCTTTCCCCTCCTCTGCAAGGGTAATTTATCGTTTGAAATAAAAAAATCCCAAAATTTATTAAATTACCCTCATAACTAAACTTTCAATCCCACAGAATTATTGAACCACCCCGGTAACAATAAAATTATTAAACTGCCCTGGTAACTAAATATTTTTCTATTAAAATTATTAAACCACCCTATATGTCAATTTCCTGAACTTTTAAAACTTTCCCGGTAGTCCAACCCTTTTTCATTTCTAAAAATTATTAAATTTTCTGGCTTTTTCAAATGAAAACGACTTTGTCGGGCATAGCTGTATTCACAGTATTCTTCCAACAACCACAGTGAAATTGTGTAAATATCCAAATTCAATTCTCTGGCTCAGATTTGCGCATTTCTGGGCACTTCCTTAACCATACCAAAATGTAAAGCAATTCAGTTAGGACAGTCATACAAATTCTTCGGTACAAGAGTATCATGGCATATCTCTACAATCCATATGAATCAAAACCAAACAAGTCGGAATTACGAGACAATTGGTCCTGTCCTCATATACCCAACAATTCATTGTAAAAAAACCTTTTGATTTCCCACAAATATTTCTTACCAAAGAAATTAGTTCAGCATATTCCCTTCTAAACCACACAATCCTTCTTCACCTTTCACAACCATTCTTCAAAAAATACATTATTCTTATATTCACACCTACATATCCAATAATATAGTAGGACTCCCGAGTCGCGGGACTTTTACTCCGCCAGCTGGTGTCTTTCCCCCTGGTAGAAGTATTCTGCGGCCCCTCCTACAGAGCCAAACGCATAAATGGCATCGGTTGACACAGAAAAAAATGGATACAAAAAGCACGTCGTACAACGCAAGAAAATCACAAAAGAAACCAATATACCATCTAAAATAAAAGAAACGGTAAAATATCGCTCATAGAATTACAAATTTTACCTGAAACATGACCTATAGGTCCAACCTAGTAGGAACTATTGTCCTACCACCAATTTCGCGTACGGTCTTTCCTCAGACCATTCCCACAATAACACAGCTGCTACCTCTGAGCAGATCAAAATTCCTTTCTCCTTGGTCCAATTCCAGACCCCTCCCTAAAACTCATCTGCTTTACCTAGCAGTCTACAAAACCTTTCAGACCTTTCCTAAAAACACATTTGCCCTTCATACCTAGAGCCTCCCATCTCTAGAATAAACAATTCTGGTCACATACCCTTGAACAAATGCATAGGCATCAATTTTGGATCTTTTACCTACCAATTGGTACCACACCCCGACAGAAAAATTCTTAGGCCCCCTCTGCAGAGCTATAAGGAAAAGAAAAGGATAGACAAAAAAAAGAACGAGACTTCCACTTTGTGAGATTTTTACTCACCAGCTGGAGTCCAATCAACCCTGGTAGAAGTATTCTTAAGCCCCCCCTACAGAGCAAGAATGAAAGAAGAAAGAAAATGAAGAACAGGACTTCCAAGTTGTGAGACTTTTACTCACCAGCTGGAGTCCAATCAACCCTGGTAGGAGTATTCTGCGCCCTCCTACAGAGCCAGAATGAAAGAAGAAAGAAAATAAACTGGTCAGTCCGCCTCCAAGCAAGAAAAACAACAGAGGGATCTGTACCCCTCCTACAGAGCCAAATCAGAAAACGCATCAATAGGCGCAAAAATCGCTAAAAAATATACGTCACAGACGCACAAAAATCACCCAACTGAAAAACATACGCTCAGAACTCAATCTGGCCTACAAATCCAATGTGCTAAGGACCATTGTCCTTCGACGGCACGCCAAAATCACCTCAACGAGCGCTTTTACATCGCCCAAACAAAAGAAAAATCGCACAAAATAACGCCAATTCACTGTAGGAACTACCATCCCACAAAAACATATCGAAGGGTCCATCCTCAGATCGCCCTCAAACAATATCTCATCAGCTACTATCAGCTGACCACGCCCCTTTTCGATAGAGCCTCCTATTTCTCCCAAAAATCTCCCAATATGGTCCTACCTCGACCTGTTAGAGTAACATCATCTTCTCTGGTCCTTCACTCAACCTCCTTATTCTCCAAAATGGTCCTACCTCGACCTTCTAAAACAACATAATCTCTGGTCCTTCACTCGACCTCCTAATTCTCCAAAATCTGTGTTCTTCTTCAGCCGAACAATTCCCGGGGCCCACTCTTTCGCGGCGCCCACTACAACTTCGAAAAAGCAACTCACTTCATATGTAGACTTCCATCACTATAACAAAAATCCTATTTGCCAACAAACAACTACTTTCCGGGCACATACCCCGACAAACATTGAATTACAATCAACAAATAATCATATTTTCCACTAACTTTCTGCCTGCAATCGCCTTTTCAATCCTTCGAAGCCTTTTACTCCCTTTTGCTCCAAAAATCAACTATATCAACTTTTTTTCCACTTCCTACAACAAGCTCTCTCAGTTGCTTCCTTCGAGCAACCTACAACGACGAAAAACAAGCTCAGTTGCTTCCTCCAGCAACCTACAATAACGAAGAACATCCTCAAAGGTCACCAATCTCCTAAATACGCCCCTGCTACACCTTTCTCCGTAGCTCAACCATTATACGATCAATAAAGACCTTCACGCAATAACTGCTTCTCCCAGCAGCCAAAAATCTTCATCAAAAGTCTACAATTTCTTCCAAACGACCCCTGATACTTCAATCCTGCTTTCCTCGGCAGCTCACAAAATCGTCGTTGATCAGAGCCAAAGCAAAATGAAAAAAATCCACGACAGCTTCTTCCGGCTGCCAAAATCTCCAACACAGGCAAATTGAGGGGCTCACTTTCTCCTCAATACGGTCGTTATTCCACACAACTTTCGTAACTCTTCACAAAATTATTAGCCATCTAAGCCTGAATTTTTCCCCATATTTAAATTTTCCATAAATACACAAAATTTCTAAAAAATCCTCTTTTTTTTTTGGGCTAACGAGTGTCTCAACCATTTTCCCAAAAACCTTATCTCAATACTGAAAAAAAATACATTTTTTTCACAAAATTCTCAAAAAGGAGTCTTATTTCTCCACTGCGTACAATTTATCTCCAAAATCGCCTGTAAACAACAAAATCCTATAACAAAATATAACTCCCCAAGAGCTGAAATATAAAATCCCTAATACTTTAATAATTTCTCAAATGAAAACCAAAGATATTTATCCAAAAATTCATTTTCAATTACTTGAATGTAACAAAACTGATATCTAAACTTTTCATTTCCTATCATTATTCTGTTTTAAACATTCAAATAAACTTTTAAATTTTTCTTATTATTTTTTCAGCTACTATAATCAAATCAATTTTTTTTCTAAATTTCATTCGAAACACCAAATAGTGCTTCCAGAAAAAAATATCTTTCAAAATTACCTTTAAAAAAAATCATTTTTTTATCAACAATTAATTTTACCAAAATTTTTTCAATTTTTCTTCTTCTCCTATGGTTTCTCCGCTTCCATTGATGGCTCCTTCAATATCATTGCAAAATGTCTTGGGTTAGTATATAGGGTGAACTCAACATGCACATATATAAAAAATATATAACCACAAATATAATCAATTGCTACAAAACAAATAAATCAACCATATTTCTCTCCGAAGTTATCCAAACAATCCCGCCGTTTTTTCTCTGAAAAGTTATCCAAATGATCCCCTATTTTTCTATAGAAAGTTACACAAATTATCACACCGTTTTTTCTTCGAAAAGTTATCCAAACACATCCCGCCGTTTTTTCTCTGAAAAGTTACCCAAATTTTCCCACCGTTTTCCTCTGAAAGTTATCCAAACATCCCACCGTTTTTTTTAAAAAGTTGTCCAAACATCCCACCGTTTTTTCTCTGAAAAGTTGTCCAAAACTTTTCCCATCTACCCTATATATATAGAAGCAAATTTAATAAAATAAAAAAAATCTATTCAACTTCCCAACTGTAAAATAAAAATTAAAAAAAAAATCTATTCACCTTTTTGATTCACCCTATATAAAATTTCAACACAAATTTCTATGTTATCTTATACAGAAGATCAACAGAAAAATTATTATTTTCAACTACTTAATTTTCAACTTCACCCTGTATGAAGATTGATAAAAAAAAAGAAAAAAAAATATCTGTTTATTTTTCAACTTTAACCGAACAAAAAAAATTCAAAGCAAATCCTATCAATCTTTTTGGTTTGCCTTGTAGACCAAACCTCAAATATTTTTTCAAAGTTCTACCTTAATCTTCTTTTAACACCATACAAAAATTGTTTTCCTCCTTTCTGAACACACACAATAATTATATGGTTTAATCACGGAACGAAATCGATTCAACAACTCCTATCTTTATTTAAAACAAGCTTTTACAAAATGATTTTTTTTTCTTCAACAGCCCAAATTTATAACTAAAAAAAATACCAACTACTTCATGAAACAGAGTTAAACTTTGAAACTATGTGTCAAAAAAAACTTTTTTGTTCGATTTCAATACAACATAAAAAGTCATCTTTTCTGAACTTCTAAGAAAAAATCACCAATCCCGCCGCTGGAAACCAAATGTAACAGGGCTAAATTGGCTTTAGACCCATTTTCCTGTTTTATATAGAATAAAAAAATAATAATACCTTTAACTTTACCTGACAAGGAAAAATTTATCTTTTCATAACTTTCCCGACGCTGTCGCCCCTGTTATACTAGCCACTTCAGTAAAAATGAATAACAATGATCTTCATAAAAAAAATGTCCCGCTGATGTCACCATTTATAACGGAGAGCCTGTCTATCGACAGTTCTCTGTTTTACCATTTTTTCAATACCTTTGGAAAGAAATATTCATACTTACTAACCATATCTTTCTCTGATGTCCCATATAGCCACACTATCTGTTTTTTTTTTGTTTCTAATAAGACCAAAAGAATTACATATAATATTTTGAATATTATACGGGCAGCTGTCACCAGCGGAATGGCCAAAAATAGATTTTTCGACACATTCCACAAATTTTGAAAATAATTCAATTCACCAGATTTTGAAAAATTCTTGTAAGGCATTGATTAATTTTAGTCACCTGTCCTTCAGGACAATAAATTCGGCCTCGGCTTACATGCGAGGTCTTCTTTTGAACAACTTCTCTTTTCCAATAATCAAATAGTATTTTTTTCCTCAAATAAAATTTTTCTAAATATGAAAAGTAAATATATATACGTTTCTTCTCAAATAAAATGACTTTTACATTGAATTCAATTTATCTTTTGCTTTACTCTATTTTCAAATAATACACGAAATAAATTTAATACTTCTATTGAATAAAAGCACAAAAAAAAATAACATCGTAAAAAAAAAACATCGAAAAACAATAGTAAAATGAACAAATAAAATCATATCTAGCTTCAACCAAAGATTGAAACCATAAATTTAAAAACATCGATCGACACCAAATTTATTTCAATAAAAGAGCTCATACTTGTATTTTTAAAACAAATAAAATCCATATTTCCCGTAAAACCCTCATATTTGATGTTTACCGATAATTCCCTAATTTTAATAAAACTTTTTATGCATTGACGTCAATACCAGAACAGGTAATACACCTGCATAAATACGAACGATTTTTGTACATGTGGTTCACCCCAAGAGTAAAATTAAAGCCAGCGTTAAACCACTTTTTTCCTAAAAGCTTTGCACTTACCCTGTAGAACAATTGTTGCCTCCAATAACCAATTTTTACAAATAGTTGTCCCGTGTTCCATAGACACTTGTATATTCCCTTTCGATCTACCGATACAATAAAAATACCATACTTAAACACCACCCATTTTGACTCACGAAAAACTTACTCTATCCCGAAATTTCATATAAATAAATCCTCGACGCTTCAAAATGTTAATCAAACAAAATATTATTCCCAACCGTCGTATAAAAAAAAACCCGAATCTGTTTTTTTTTTTAGCAAACATTTTCTACCGAACCACTTCGCCCGTGCCTAGCACGTCTGTTCGGGTGAAGCCCGTAGACCGAATTCTTTCTTTCATCTCTTTTTTTTTCCGCTCCAAGTTAGCGTCAAGGCGTAGTCTCATTTTTAAAATCCCTTATTGGTCTTTCATTTAAGTGGTACTTTTGCATATTCAAATGCTATTGGCTACTAATTATTGCGTGATTTTTCTAGATGAAGTCTTTCTCCGAATAATTCTTGTTATTTCAGCACAACGGCAATTAGACCATAACACTTAACTGTGTAAATAAATCTAAATACAGCGTCCGAACTTAAATAAACAATCAAACTCTAAACCGATAATTGATTATTTTTCAATCTCCCATCGAAGATTGATGGTTGACTTCCATTAAACACCATATATGAATATTATTTCAATGAAAGAAAATGATAATTTCTGAATAACTAAGATATGAGCTCTTCCAGTATTTCTTACAATAATAAAATTTCAATCTCATAAGTTACCAGAAAAATAGATACTTTCAGGCCAAAAAAATAAGAAATAAAACAACAATAACATAACACCTTACAGGGTGTTACACTATTACGGTGCAGTAAGACGGTATTTGTATGAGGAGTATCGTGGTAGATGGATTGGACGACGAGGTTCAACGGAATGGCCAGCTCGATCACCGGACCTCACACTTTTGGATTTTTTTCTGTGGGGGTACCTTAAATCGAAGGTTCACGCCACTAAACCTGACAATATTGACGTTTTGAAACAACGTATTGTTGCAGAATGTGAGGCTGTTTCCGTAGACATATTTGCAAAAGTACGAGAAGAGTTTAAAAATAGGATATTTCACTATCAGGAAGTAAATGGTGGTCATTTCGAGCAATTTCTCCAAGTAGATACTGATTCTTAAATCTGTAATTAATAAATATCATACTGAATGGAATTTAAATTTTAATGTTTACTAATGAGCCATTAAAACTGCCATAAACACAAACAAAATTGGTATCATTGAATAGGTTTTTTCGATATCTTTTAAAAGAGGTGTCGCTTGCCGTAGGGTTCCATTTAAAATTATTGGTCACAATGACCTTGTGACGTCATCTTTGACGATTTCGTCATCTATCATCACTAGTAGGGAAGTTTACAACCTTTAATATTCAGTTTCCAAATTTCACTTGTTTATGTATAATCGTTCCAAAAATAAGAGGGGGGGGGACTTTTGAGAAGCACTGTATATTTTGTTATAGGTATCAGAGTTTATGAAGTTTTACAACACATTTTTCATTTTATCAATTTTCAATATTAGAATAGTAATAATAATATGATTTAATTGTTTTTTTTTGCACTTACAGGTGCATACATATACTTTTTCTATATATTTTTTAATTTGATGTAGATATTCATTATTGTATATTTTATAGTTTCAAGTTTATTCGTTCAGAGTTACATATTGGTAATTTGAAATATATCCTTTTATATTACAGTCTGACTCATTGAGTCACTGAAAGTAAAACAGAGAGAACAGGTTGAATGATTACTGGAAAACTATTTAGTTTGCGGCCACCTAAGCAATGCTTGTGGTGCTGTAGCCAGCATCCTAACCTCACAACAAGAACTGATTATCTAATGAAGAGAGAGGGGAGCGAGAAGGAGAAGAGAATAAGGCAATCCAAACCACGTGACTTTTCATCTGTCAAGATGGCGTCTGGTTGGCAAACAAAGGTTATAGATTCCTATGTTTACATTGTTTTGTGAGTTGTTGAGGTATTTTTGTCGTGTTAGTTGAGAATTTTGACCATTTTTGAGTTGTTTGAAGGAGTCTTACGTGTTAAGAGGAATATTTATTAAGTATTTACGTTGCTTCAATATGGAAAGTTCATATTTGAAGAAGTTATTGAAGGAAAATCCAGACGTTGGTCAGAGGTAAATAAGAAAATGATAATTTGTGCATTTTTCTCAGCTATAGTAAACTTGTATGCTTAAAATACTTAATGTGTTTGTAGGTATCTAATGAAGCTGAAATTAATCAAGGATTTGGACCCTTTTACATTTGCATCCGCTGATCTAGACTACAGTGTTGGTGGCATTCCACCAGTCACATACCTTGATATATCTTCGTATATTGTGTTAACTCACAGCTTTTACACACATGAGCAGATGAAAGCCTACAAAACCCTTGATGCTCACAAGTATTTTTCTGCTGGATTTGTCTTGAAAATAGGAACAAAGATCATAAATGATTTTCATGTCATGGTTGGGAAGGTAAATTTTTGTTTTTATACTTCTTTGTAATCAAATTCATTGTTAATCCTAAAAGTTATAATGATCTGTTTTGATGCATCTTTTATAGATCATATTCATTGGAGTCTTATACAGTCTGTTTTTCAGGTGAAACATTCAAGGAAAGCCAGTGCTAAGCCACTTGAGGTTTGGTGTATCATCACTGAAGATGGTTCAGTTTCAAGCGGCCACTGTACATGTCTGGCAGGGAATAGTGAAGTGTGTAGCCACATCGGTGCTTTGCTTTTTGCTGCTGAATATGCAAACAAAATAAAGGTACAGTTTCATGTACTGATCTAGCTGCTTTGTGGCCCATGCCATCGCTCTCTACAATTGTACCCATTGTGCCAATAGCAGAAATGGACTTTGGTACTGTGGCTGATCCAATATTGATATACCCACAATGTCCAAAGATGGTATTGTAAATTTATTGAAAAGAATTGAAAGTTTGAATCGTACTGCTAGTATTATGAGGATAGTGGAACCATTTGCAAGCAAACTACAGGCAGCTTCAACTGTCACTTTACCAGTGATATTCAATATATTTGAAGAAAGATATATTTCTAAGGATTATGTAGAACTAATGGAAATATCAAAAACAATTGATATGTCTTTGACTACAGATCAAGTGTCATTAATTGAAGAGAATACCCATGGACAACATGCTTCAAATAATTGGTATCTACAAAGAGCAGGACGAATAACGGCTTCAAAACTGAAATCTGTTTGCAGGACATATAAAGAATCACCTTCTCTCTCTCTTATCAAAGACATATGCTATCCAGCTAAAGCTCTTTTCCGAACAAAAGCCATAAATTGGGGATTAGAGCATGAATCTGTTGCCGTTGGAGTATATAAGAAAACGATGGAAGAAAATCATGAAGACTTTATTATTAATGAAGTGGGTCTAGTACCTAATACATTCGAGGTGGCCACAATTAGGAGCATCTCCAGATAGAATAGTGTTTTGTGAATGTTGTTTGGGGGGAGTGTTGGAAGTGAAATGTCCTTACCTTTTATATACAAATGGTATCAAGGACATCAAGGAATATACTAAATTCAAGAATTCTTGTGTTATTTAAAAAAATGGTAAGATCACATTGAATCGTGATCATTCATATTACAACCAAGTACAAATGCAAATGTTTGTGATTTGCAATATTGTGATTTTGTTATTTGGTCTCCATTCATTTTCTTCAAAGAACGGGTATTCCCAGATTTTGATTTTTGGGAACAAAATTCCCGAATTGCTTTAAAGTTTCATGCTGAAGTTATAATGCCTGAACTTCTGGGTAGATATTTCACCAGAAGTGAAGGCTCTGCAAAAATAAACTATTGGTGCAAATGTATAAGAGTGTTGATGATGGAACCCCAATGATTAGCTGTGATAACAATGAGTGCCAAATTATGAAGCAGTATCATTAATATTGGTCAAAAGTATACATTAAAAGGCCACAGATGTGTGAATAACAACGTTATCACAGTCAATATACTTAATGTAACATTATTATATCAGATACAGAGCACGCACATATACATCTATATATAGGGTTTAAAAGAGACCAAACTAAATCACAATACAAAATGATGCGACATGAAATATTCAACGAGAATAACATCAGTTTAAAAATTATCATTGAAGAATTCTTCCAGCGAATAATAAGCTTTGGAGAGAAGCAAAGTTTTCAATTTATTCTTCATGATCATAGAAGACCAAGTTCTGAGAGATTCAGGTATATTAATGAGTGAGAAAGGTATATTTTATGAAGATAGGTCAAATGTGTCTTCATATTCAAAAGGTTATTTTTATTTCGTGTGTTGTGGTTCCTATCATGAGTCCCAAAAAGAGATATATTTTCTTTGACAAATACCACAGATTCATAAATATAGAGACCTGTTAGTGTTAATATTTTCTTATCTACGAATATTTTTTCACAGCTTTCTCTCTGAGAAAGGTTGAATATTTTTCTAATATGAATATTTTTTGTATATGTGCGGACATTCCCCAGAACATAATGCCATATCTAATGTGACTCTGAATATAACCCATTATATGCTAACATCGCAGCCTCAGTGGATATATTTTGTGTAATTATTTTCAGGGCATGCAATACCTTGACATTTGTGTTGCCACTTTATCTATGTGGCTCTTCCAGTCCAGCTTTGAGTCAATTATAATTCCAAGAAGGGAAAGTTGGGTCACTGGTTCTAAAGTAGTTACACCATCACTTAAAGTATTGTTAGTAGCTCGTTTGGCTAAAAGAATTAATTCAGAAGTTGGTCGGTTCTTGTTTTTTATTCGAGTTTGAAAGGATTGGTATGTGCTGTAAAGTACTCCTCCAGAATCTTTAGCTTGAAAAAAATATTTGCCTGTAGGTAGTTGTGATCGATTGAACTGAAAACCACAGAGCAGTCATCAGCATACTGAACCATGCATTCATCAACAACTTCAGGCACATTGTTAGTGTAAAGAATGTATAGTAGTGGGCCCAACACTGATCCCTGGGGTACACCTCTTACAATATAAAGCATTTCCGATTTCATTAGATTTCCATCAGTATCCCGTTCAGTGACACATTGCTGTCTATTTTTCAGATAGGACATAATTAATTCGAGTGGCAGCCCTTTGATACCATAGAACGACAGTTTTTTTATCAGTAGCATATGGTCATATTGGTTTTTTTCATCCTGAAATAAACATTTCCGAAAGCTTGGATAAACCTTAAAAAGTTTACTTTTTCATTGCTGCTCACCCCAATATCCCTAGTTTTGTACCTAACTAGTCAGCAAATACTTCCCACACACACACACACATATATATATATATATATATATATATATATATATATAGATTGATGTTCGGTACCACAGGTGCAAATGGTCTCACGCTGGTTTGGTTTCTTTACAAAATTGGACGACCTAAAAATATCTCTTAAAAAAAACAAGAAAAAGTCACCAACTACTGTAATTGAATTTCGAATAGATAAAGTTGTAGTTTTGTTTTGTACATACTTCAAAACTGGTTCAATTATATTTTTTAACATCCTAATGTTCTTCAAATGAAAACTAGGTATGGGAAACCAACCATTCATTACTAGAAGAATCAGGGCATCAACTTTTATTGATAACTTTTTTATGGTATTCAGCAGATGTATTTCTTCACATAAAACAGAATACAAAAACTAGGAAAAGTTTTGAAATGGTGAAAATTCTAATATCTAGGTTGGTCTATTCAGATCCATGAATTTTCTCAAATAATACACATAAAAAGTTGTTTTTTATATTTTTGTACAAAAACAATTCAGAATTATTTCTTTGAGGATATCAATATAGATAACAAAATATATCAAAATTTGAATGCAGAGAACACTAATAAAATTTCCCTGAGTGCATTCAAAATATCACAAGATCAGATTATAAAGTAAATTCACAAAGTGTCTAGAAATTAAATATAAAAGATCGAGAGCGATCCAAACAGTAACAATAAATGCAACTCTCTGTACAATCAAAGACCGATCATAAAATTCATTTACAGATTTTCGTACAAAGTAAACTATCACAGAATCAAAGAGTTTACTTCACACAAACAATTCTAGTAGGGGACACACTATAATTCACTAATATACTAGCTTTTATTGTTTCCCGAAGTCTGACCAGGAGTAGTAGCCTTGTCATCTTTTTTTGCAGGCTTCTTGGTAGTCTCTTCTTCTGGGGTGACATGTACTTCTGCACCTTCAATGGATTTAGGAACTACAGGTATATATGAATCTTCTTTCTCCGAGTGATATATACTTTTTGATTCTTTCTTCTCTTGTTCTGATTGCCATTCCACCTGAGAAATGAACAAAAAATACAATTTACTACAACACAAGTACCTATAAAACATATGTTGTGCACACAAAAATCCATTTTGAGTCCATAGATGAGATCAATTCAATATATTTGGATTTTATGAAATTAATGATATAAGAACAAAGAGAGAACTCTTATTTTGTTTTCAATCCACCACACCTTTTGTCTGTGCTGCCTCACATGATCTTCAACTTTGTCCAATACCATTTTTTCAGTAAGAATGCCATCTTCTGATGCATATGCTGCTGCCTGCCAAGATACCCCCAATTTGGCTATCTCTCTGCCAGACATGCCCTCTGTCATTCGAGCCATTTTACTGCAAAGGGCGCTGTAGTCGAAGTTGTCAACTTTCAAACGCCTAAAAAAACTCATATTTCACAACTAAAAAAACTCATTTTACAAATTCAGGGATAATCGGACTCTTAACAGTCTATTATTCGCTTCAAAGAGGTTGAAGGTAACTTCTTGACTGTTTTCTCAATTCATTATCCATATAATAAGCAGATTTTGTCTAAGTTTGCCCTAATATTTCTGGCCATCCTATTCTAATGAACTAGAAATCCTGGTCAGTTTCTGAACATGCAAAGCATTTAAAATATGAGATGGGAAAAAAATATCTGGTCATGAAAAAACATTGTTTTTTTTTTCAAATTTTCGCAGCAACAACAAACTTCAATGACATCAGTTGATATCTATTGATGATAAAGTTTGGGAGTTGTCACAAAACAAAACCAATAAAAATCATCAAAAATCTCATTTATTGGTCAATTGATCATTTATTGGTCAAAGTACACACCCGATTTTCAGCTTTTTTGAGCAGATTAAAAAAAATTGAAGAGGTTTATATCATGAGCATGAGTGCACATGATTAATGTATCCCACTCAACGACTCACTTCCACTTTCGAGTGGGGATGAGAGTTACCCTAAAAATTTCTAATGAATCTCCGAAATGGTTTATTTAATTGAAGAAATAAATGTGCAAGAGCAACAGCTACTTTGTTCAATAAAAGATATGAGGACAAACATGTTCATCATTCTTATGTGCTAGATTTCTGAAATTCATGTAAGAAATGAGGCCATATTTATTTATTTAGAATAGTTTTAAACACTTAAAAGTAAGGTAAAACTACTTACTAATACAATTTTCACACATACTAGGGAAAATAAAAATAGAAATTATTAGTAATTGAACTTAAGATTAAAATAAAGCGTTAGAAATCTTTTTAGAGCAACTTTAAATTGTGTACATTGAAAATATTCAAATCACATAGTTTGGTATACTAAATAGATCAGTATTATGAGTTATTCAGACAGTATTTTGAAGTTAACTAATCATAAAAGTTCAGGGCAATAAATTATTATCGAACAAACTGAACAATGTAATTAGATCGGCTCTTATTCTTCTATTGTGAAGAGTTGGAATATTCAGAAATGTTAAAAGTCTCGAAGTATAATTTCCAAATTGAGGATTCAATCTGTAAGCAATGTGTCTTAAGAATTCGGCATTAATATGAAATTGATACTTGGGAGACCACACTGTGGATTCATATTGAAGTATAGCTAATTATTTATAGAGAAT
The DNA here is from genome assembly GCA_018342105.1 of Gonioctena quinquepunctata. Taxonomy (NCBI): domain Eukaryota; kingdom Metazoa; phylum Arthropoda; class Insecta; order Coleoptera; family Chrysomelidae; genus Gonioctena; species Gonioctena quinquepunctata. The sequence goes on from JAFIRS010004599.1 coordinate 75,787, forward strand.
ATTCGAGGCATTGATTGGAGTTGCATGGAATAAAACCCAGAATTTGGTTTGCTTTGTTTAAAGTTTCATTTATATGTGAGATTAATGTTAGATGAGAGTTGAACTACTCCTAAATCCTTGACATTATTAACTCGTTTAATAACTGAACCATTTATTTCATACTGACAATTCACCAAATGAGTTTCACTGAATTGTTACAAAACTATGACACATGTGTCCCTGCAGGGAAATCTAAGGGCGGAAATTCGGCTAAATAAACCGTTCTAACGAACTCTTCTTTCTAATGCCGCGCGTCGGCTCCAATTCATGTTTAATGCGTGATTCTCTTTCGTTACTCTTTTGCTATTAGCGATAGCGGCTAGCTTAAAAAGTCCGAGTATCACAGGTGGCTTATCAAAAACAAAGAGAGTAAATATAGAGAAATGTTTTTATTGCTTTTTTTATTCGAGAAAGGCTTAAAAGTCGTCTGCCGGAAGCAGCAAAAAATGAAAATTAGTATTAATATGTCTGGATTTTGCAAAATGGGTCATTCTAGTTCGTTCTGCAAATCAGATCAGTTGATTAGATAGTTAGTTAGTGAGGTGAATATTTAAGTGTAAAAAATATGTGTATATGTTTCTAATTAAAATTTCTGAAACACGTTCTATATCAAAACTCAGTAGTTTTCGAGATATTTGACATTTAAATTTTTTTTCGCATAAAAGGCAATTAACAATATGGCTAATAATTTTACCTTGCAACTACCAATTGTAAAGTATTTTTAGGTAATTTTTTTTCAAGGTCCTGAATACATACTAATAAATATTCATTTTTAACAAATGTTGTACAGGGTGTTGTAATACAATTTGTTGGTAAAGACAGATGTAAAACAATTTTTTTTTCAAATAGATCATCATGTAACATATCCTATATCAAAACTCATCTGTTTTCGAGATATTTAACGTTAATTTTTTTCCAATAACGTAAATAAGATTGCTAACAATATGTCATTTCCTATTTTGACGAAAAGGGCAAAAAAGCAAAAAAAGAAAACGATTGTCAGGTCATCAGTTCCGCCAACAAAGACGGCAGAAAATGGAAGAGAATAAAAAATTAGTTGATTCTTTGAAGAAATAAGTGTTCTTCCTGAACTTAAAAATACCAACGATGCTCGCCCTAGTTGTTCCTCAGCCCCAAGTTCCTCATTTGTTTCTGATTGTAATAATATAAATAATACCCAGGAACATCATACTGAAAACGCTCCAGCAGCGGTAACATTACTATTTTCTAACTCCATCGTAATATCTGATGACCCTGGATAGTAGCCCGAAATAATTACATCCGCAGATCCAAGATTTTTAACGGAAAAAGGACCCCATCAAATTACGAATTGGATCTATCCAGTAAACTCACAAGGCCGAAAGTTTTCTGCCAGATGTTTTTATCGTAACCTCACCAGAGAAAGTTAAAAGGGAGTGGCTGATTTACTCAACAAGAGATGCGGTTTACTGTTTCTGTTCAAACTTTTTGGTAAGTCTTTGACCAACTTGTCTAATAAGTTCTGATTGGAAACATTTGTCAAGGGTGCTAAACAGACACGAAAAGAGTGACTCCCATAAAAAAATATCAGATCTTGGTTAAACTTATCAAATATGTTATCTAAGGGAGCTACTATGAATGAAAGTCAATTACGTTCATTGCATGTAGAATAAAAATACTGGTATCGTGTCATTGAAAGAATAATTTCAGCAATGCAGTTTTTATGTCGTTCCTAGCTGATGTGCTTTCTTTATTATTTGTTTTCAACATCTGAATCTAACGGCCTGGGACATCATCAGACTACCTTTGACGTCATCAGACGACCTGTGATGCCACCAGACGTCATTCACACGACCTGTGACTTCATTCAGATGGCATGTTATCAGTTATCAGACGACCTCTGGTGTCATTCAGCCGGCCTGTAATGTCATAAAACAACTGGTGACGTCATCAGATGTCCTGTGATGTCATCAGATGAATTATGACTTCAACAGATGACCTGAGGCGTCATTAACATGTTACGTCATAAGATTCTGTGACGTCATCAGACTTCTTTGACGTCATCAGACGACTTGTGACGTCATTCACACGATCTGTGACGTCATCAGACGACCTGTGACGTCATCAGATGACCTGTGACATCATTCACACGACCTATGACGTGATTGAAACGACCTGTGACGTCATTCAAACTGTGTGTGACATGATTTACATGACCTGTGATGACAATGACACGACCTGTGACGTCATCAGCCGATAGGTATTGATACAAAATAATTCGATTGTCACTTATTTATCTTTAAAAAATTAAAGGAAAATATAGCAGTTCTCGAAAAAAAATATTAAAAGCAGTTCTTAGGATTTCAATGTGCAATTTTTGATGATAGAAAGTGCAGTACCCAAAGAGATATCTTGAGATTACAAAAGCACACAAAGCCAGCATAATTTTAAAAAAATTCAACATATGGCTGTTTAGAATTAATTTCTTAGTTATATCACCTTAATTTATGCCTTACTATTGAAGAATACCTTTAAGCAGATATTCTTGGTATTTGACTATATCATCTCGTCATTTAACACTAATAATTTTATTTCAAATTATCTCAGGTGATATATTTCAAAAAGATCTATTGTGTGAGGACTCACTCGGAAAACCATTGTTTTATCTTACCTTTTCCCTTCAGTAGCAGGTTCCAGCACAAATTTTTGGAAATATAACCTGATGAGTCTTTCTCTTTCCTCCAAACCTGGCAAACCAAACTCAACCATTTCATCCAAACGGTCATTTACTGCCCAATCAAATTGTTCGGGAGTATTCGAGGCCAAGACAAGCATAAACTTTTGACTCTGTTCACCAGTACGGTACAAAAAGGCATTGAGAGTAGCTCTCAAATCTTCGGAAATGTTTTCAGAGGAACGTTTTCTCAAAAATGCATCAGCTTCATCAACAAATAACAGCAACCCTATAATAATCATAATGATAATTGTTTTTTATCAGAATTTGGTCAGTCTTCAAAAAAGGCACGAAGAAAATGAGAAACCAAAGTTTTATTGCTTGATAGAGAAACAATCATTAAATCTTACCAGTGGCACCTAATTTTTTTTTGTAATACAAACTACTTATTGGTGAAAATATAATTTAAAACTTTATTGCCCTACAAATGGTTTCCAGATGTCATTTGTTAAAAAATGAACTGAAAACTCAAAAACGGACAATTCAAAGTTTACTTGATATGTATTTAGCCAGAATTTGTCATGGCGAATCATAGATTAGAAACTATTTGAAGTGATCCTTTTGAACCTGAAACTTCTACTTTGTCTAGGAAACTTTTCTTGGTAACTATTTCAAACCTAAAAAAACTGAAGGTGTAAAAGTTACTTCAAAAATTATTTGGACCAAGTTCTTTACTACCAGATATCTCAACATTCTTGAAATGGTCATAAATAACAGGTTGGTTAATTATCCAAGTAATTATGGTTTTCGTAGATTTAGTAATAAAGAGAGTGCTGCACTAGATATGATCGGTCAAAATTGTTTCTCTTTTAGGCTATGTGCATAAAAATAATACTTGGTTATTAATCGGACTTTAGGAAAATGATTATTTCCTTGAAATTATAATCAATTCATGAAATAATACAAATACATTTGAATTTAGAAAATAATCTTATGTTCATTGGTAAAATATCAACATTGGGACATTCTACAAACCCGTTATCTGTAGACAAATCAAAATTTCAGATACTACTAAATTTTTAGTAATATAATTTTGTAATATATAACGGTAGTTTTATATTAGGCATTATACATTTTATTTCTCAGATATTTTAAATTTATCTATTTTTCAATAGTTTCTTTGAAATTATCTGAAAATATCTGAACTAACTTTAGAAAAGTCATAAAATGTATTTTTTATCTACCGAACAGTGTGATATAAATTCATTTATAAATATGGAATGTGAACTTTTCTGCAATAATTTCTCAGTAAAAAGAAACATCTTGTATTTTACTATGTTTTCATGAACATAGCTCAGAACTGGATGACAATGCAATATAAACTCGATTTCTTGTCTGTCTGTTTGTCTTCTTGTTTTTGAAATGAATAAACAAAGTGCATATCCTACGAAATATCTGCGATAAAAATCTGTATATACAAACAGAAACAGATCTGTTCTTATCAATTTGTAGCTGTCTCTAGTGGCTTGGGAATAAAAGCAATAATGAATAAATAATTGAGAAAAACAATTTGATATTACCCAAATCATAATGGTTTTTAAATCTAAGACAAATAAAGACATTGAAGACAATGAAATCAAAATAGAAGGATATAACATCGTACGTTGTGATTCTACAAGCCGACACACATACATACAAAATTAAACAGATTTCACCGTATTCAGATCATTTGTTCTTCAAGGTAACTATCGGTGCAAATTTGTGAAAGTTGACTTTGGTACTTCTAAATGGATTATGCTATGTTTTTAGACAAACTTGAAGAAATGTTTGACAATGTATTCACATCAAATTTAAAATGTATATTTGAATGATTTTTTGACAAAGGGAGGTAAGTGCCAAATTTAGGCAATCACTCTTTTTGTGAAAATTGGGGCCTAAATGCCAGCGGTAATCCGTATCTATAAGAGCTAAGTGCCAATTCCGTTCCTAGAAGTTCCGACACTTTCTCAAAGAACGCACTGGCTGTATGAGCGGTGCGGTTGTATAGAAATATACTGCTTTTTGTTAATATCCAGGAATATCAAATTTGGCATTTACCTCCCTTTGACAAAAAATCATTCATTTGTTGGAGATTTTAATGTAAATTATCTTGGTGATTGCTTCTATCCAAGAAAAATGATACTATGTATGGTATAAATCAATTAATATCTGAGCCTACTAGGATAACAGATACAAGTACTACTTTAATTGAGTATGTTCTAGGAAACCAAAAAACCTTAGCAAACCAATGTTAATTGTAGTCCTAAGATAACTGATCATCTAATAATATCAATTAACTTGCATAGGAGTAAATAATATGGCAGTAAAAAAGTATAGAAACTTCAGTGAGCATAATATCCATACAATTGAAATGGATCTGATATCTTATGATTGGTCATTTGACTCTGCTGATGTAAATGAACTCTATGATGATTTATTAAAAAACTGTGAAAATTTGATTGGAAGCGGGGCTCCATTACAAATTTGTAAATATAAATTCAATGTACCATGGTTTGATGTACTCAACGAAAAAAAAAAGTTTTAAACATTGTT